>JARYGA010056706.1:0-62982 GCA_030545235.1 Helianthus tuberosus | reverse complement strand
CAACCATGTTGCTATGAAAACCAAACCCATTTAGAACACTTTTAAGAAACCTCCAATCGACCGTATCATACGCTTTCTGAATATCTACTTTAAACGCGCATCTAGGAGGACCCACGTCTCTGTGATAATTATGCATTAACTCTTGGGTTAAAAGAATGTTATCCGAAATTTTCCGACCAGGAACAAACGCAGATTGGTTGATGCTAACAATGTCTTTTAGAGCCCCTTTAATTCTTTCTGAAATAATTTTACTGATGCATTTATAGAAGACATTACAACAAGCAATCGGACGGAAATCAGTAACACTTGTAGGAGTCGAAACCTTAGGAATAAGGACAATAAGAGTATGGTTCATTTCCCGAAGCATATTACCAGTCTCGAAAAAAATCTATAATGGCTTTAGATACATCCGTGCCAACCAGAGACCACGCACTTTTGAAAAAAGCCGCTGTATAACCATCCGGCCCAGGAGCTTTGTCATTACCAATAGAAAACATAGCTTTTCTGACCTCCTCCATCGTTACCTGTCTAACCATATTAGTAGCAACATTATGAGATAATCTGTGCGGAAATAAATCTGGAGCCGGCTCCAACGAAATATCACCTTGAGAACCAAAAAATTTCTCATAATGCTGAACAAATGCTTTATACACCATATCACCTTCATAACTAGTCCCACCTACATCTTTAATAACCTCAATCCTGGTAAAATGATTTCTCGCTTTCAAAGAAGAGTGAAAAAATGCAGTGTTCATATCACCCGCCGCTAACCAATCTACCTTTGACTTTTGTTTCAAGAAACGCTCCTCATCCAACAATGCCTCCTGTAAATCACGACTAATAGCAGCCTCTTCAGCCCGGATATCGACGTTTAACGGGTCCTGATCAATGTTTTGTTGGATCACATCCAGTTTCGATCTAAGGCTTTCAACTTTCTTGTGGAGATTACCTTGCTTAAATAACAAAGATCTAAGCGGGTTTTTCAGCAACCGAAGTTTTTTGACAACTCTAAACTGATGCACCCCATCCACATTGGAATCCCAATACTTTTTGACAATCTCTAAAAATTCTGGTTTAAAAACCAAAAAATTAGCGAATTTAAAAGACCTCGGCTTCATTTTCAACGCTTCCGGAATAGATAAAATACATGGACAATGATCCGAAAGTCGATATGGCTTGAATATTGCAACAGAATTCGGGTAATCAGCCACAAAAGGAGTATTTCCCATAACACGATCAATCTTCTTTAATAACCCTACCCCCTGTTTCGGTTTTTGGCTCCATGTAAAATGGATACCCGTTCGGTTTATGTCAACCACTTCAATGTCATCGACACAAGCTTGGAACTCCCTCATGCCTATAGAGCTAGAAGACGTTCCCATAGATTTATCCTCTATGTTTAGAGCTGAATTAAAGTCACCCAAAATAACCCAAGGTTTATTAGCAACAAGGTTTTTATGTATAGAAAGTTGATGCCACAAATCCCTTCTAGTCGCATAATAATTGGCAGCATAAACAATAGAACAAAAAACCATTCTTTTATCCAATTTAAACACAAGTTGTAAGTGCATCACCTGAGAAGATTGAGCTAAAATCATGACATCAAAGATAACAGGATTCCACCCAATAATAATTCTTGTGCCTTTATCACAACATCCACCATTCGAAGTCCAATCCCACGAGCGAAAAACCGATTTACACACTTTACCCAGATTCTTCACATTCACATGCGACTCCAAAATAGCACACAAACTCAAGTTATAATCCTTCACTGCTTGTCGAACCTCCATTTGTTTAAGCGGGCGGTTCAACCCCCTTATATTCCATACTGCAAGACTAACCATCAGTAACTACCTGAGAAGGAGTGCCTGCCCCTTGTTTACTTCTAATATTTAACGACCCTTGCTGCATAAAAACATCCGTTTCATTATATACCTCCTCAACTTCATCATCCGTCTCCTCTTGATTCCTATGCGGCCCTTTGTTACTTGTACCTTCCTCCGAATCAACTTGGTTCAACACGTCAAAAGAATTGTTCACTTTAACCGGCATAGACGTTGAACCATTAGAAATATTCGGTTGAGTCTTTGATCCCACCGGACGATATTCAAATTTACTTTTATTTTTGTTCACCGGAATACCCACCTTCCTAGCCACTTTCTTACCATGAACTTCCGTATACCCCTCGTGATCCACATTGGGTGTTTTTTTCACTTGTTTGTTTCTTTGAATATTGCGACTTTGATCCTCATATCTAGCATGTTTGATTGGCTTTCTTGGACACATGTCATTAGAGTGCCCAAAAACACAACATGTCGCGCAACGATGTGGACTCCATTCATACTCCACATACATAGTTTCTTTGATAAAACCCTCCCCGTCCGGTTCAGGTATAGCCATCGTGACTTCCTCACGGAATTCCTTATCAGCCGAAATCTCCACCAAAGCTCTAGCATAGCTACTACGGCCCCATGATTCCGTACACATAGACGAAGTAAACGAATCCAGCATCTTTGGCTCTCCAATTGTTGTAGCTATAAGACTAAGGCCATCCTCCGTATAAGCCGCAATAGGAACATCATGAATTTTTACCCAGACTTGCACTTGCTTTACTTCTTTCTTCTCCAACTTAGTAGTAGGAGTCCATATATTCAAGAAAATAGGTTGAGACCTGATAATCCACGGACCATCTTTAATCACATTCAACATTCCACCTTCATCATTAAACTTAAAAAAGAAAAATCCGTTTGCGTTCATCATCGTCTTTTGCAAACCATATTTTTTCCAATTAACTTTAACGTAATAGTCAACAACCGGAAAAGCAAGACGGTCTCCCAAAAAATACCCATAAATGGTATTAGACAATTTTTGCTGCACTGTTCTAACAGATTCCTTAGGAAGAACGACATCACAGCCTTCATGCACAACCGAACTCGACAAAGATCGAAAGTTAACTTTCGGAACACTACTACCCACAACAGAATCCACATAAGACTTAGGGTTTGAGCTGGTACCTTGAACCGATTGTGATTCTTGAAAACCATGAGCAGGGACATTATTTTCCGATTCTGGATATTCCGGCAATTGAACAGGAATGGTAATCTTTGATAACTCATCAATGACATTAAACAATTTCGAATCAGACTGCAAATTCTGCACCGTACCCCTCCTTGGGAGCACTGGATTTCCATCTATGTTCACGACTCTACTGGCCAATCCCTTATACTGTAATGGCGGCTTACCCCGATCCCCCTTCACAACATCATCATGTTTTGGACGATCATCCATTGCAAACACAACCGACTCTCTCCTTTAAGCAAAAAATAAGACAACCATGCACGCAGAAAACCGAGAATCCAAGAAAACCACAGCCGAAAACGAAAAAACAAAAAACCCTAACAAGCTTGACGACTAGAAAACAAAAACCCTAGATTTAAAAACAATCCTTCCGCTAACTAGTTCGAATCAGACGTATTGATAATCAATACTCCGATGATCAGACTGTTATACGGAGATCATGAAGAAAAATCTAAGGTAAGAGGGAAGCACAAAATCGCCATAGCTAGAGAGAGAAATTAGGGGTTTTTTTGCTTCACTGCAACCATTCTTTACATAGCTTAGAAATAGGCTTTGAGGGGTTCGGTGTGCTAAAATAAACTTTTGGGTCATTCAGGGACTAAAAGCGTCAAAAAGTGCACAAGTTTGCACTTTCGCGCATAACTTACGTTCTGAATACATCCGGACATCCAAAAATTTATGTAAGCATTATAATATTATGCTTTAGTGTTTGGCTTGTCAAAATTCCGTTCGTCGCGCATTTTGGACCGTTTTTGCGTCCGTTACGACTTCCGTCGTAATTAACCGAACAACGCAATCGTACGGCCAAACGAACCGACATCAGTGATGTTTTCAAGCATATTTCATGTTCCCTATGTCTTAACATCATTGTGGAGCTTGAAATTGGGTTTGACGGGTGTTAGAAGTGCCGTTACGCAATGAAACAAGGTGCAGGGACCAAATCTGCCAATTCTGCAAAGTAGCTGGCTTACGGACCGTAAGGGGTCCCCAGCACATCAGAAACTTCCAAACAGCTGGTTACAGCTGTTAAGCACTCCCAAACCCAATGCCACATGTTGATACCTGATGGTGGGGGCCAATTGATGTTCCATAACATTCCAACAAGTGTACGGATGAGATTCGATCACGGTTTTCAAGAAACGATCCTAACGGTGGTCCTAATCCTATAAATACCCACCTCAATTCCTTGCAAAACCCACAAATCTGATCTAAGAAGCTCTAAGTTGAAGCCATTGCTTCATACCTGAGCTACTTGGATCGAGATTAGCTTGCGGGGACCCTTTATAAGTGTTCCTTCGTTCTTTTTATTCGTTTAGCGTTAAAAGTCAAACTTTGTTTGACTTTCTGTGTTGACCAGTTTATGGTCAATGCAAAGTTCGTTTGAACTTCATAACGTGAGCGTAATCACGATGGTTATAGTCCCTAGTGACTATACCTACAGATTACCACGTTATCTAGGCTCAGTGACGAGTCGTAGTTTCGGCCAAAATGCGTGTTATTGCGTATTTTGTAACCAAACTACTTATAGGTATCAAAACCGTTTGTTTTGATACCAAACCTGTTTTTTAAACTTAGTTAAGCATGTTTTAACATGCTTAGCTCGTCACTTTTAGTTTAGTGCTTATATAGGGTCGTAAGGTAAGCGATCTAAACAATCGTTTATACTTTTGAACCCGACCCGTTTGGTCGATCATTAGGATCCGACCAAACACATTAGGTGACCATAGTATATAGGGAATAACCTTCCGAGGTTATACCTTATGGTCGCTTCGTTAAGTAGTTGTATGATAGGTAGTTTATATGCCTTAGGTAAATTACCGAAATACCCTTTTCATGTGTAATTGGTAATTAAGCATATGTAACCTAAACTTTCGTCACTTAACTGATTATGTAACATAATTAGACATGTTAAAACTTTCTATTGTTTTTGGTTTGTGCTAGAAGTTTGTCTAGGTGGTTTGTATTTTTGGTTGTTTCTTTGTGTCGTTTGGTTTACATTCATGAGGCATGTCTCATGTTTGAACTAGTGTAGGTTCTCTACACTACTTGTTATGTTTTGGTTGTGAATATATAGAATCACCGGGGTAACCCTTTACCCAAAAAAAAGGCATATTTTACTTATCATAGGACTAGTTAGGCGTTCCGAACGCGTTTCACGCGAACGACGCGTTAAAGTAGCATAAGCTACCTAAACGGGTCGTAATGGGTCGTAAGCACTTAGGTTAGGTTTCATTGTAGTATGTAGGCCTTGTTAAACCATATTACATGAGTTCCCCAACTCATTTGGTTTACGAGCCCTCATTCTATCCAATCCTCCGATTTAGGTCCGGTATATTAACATAGTTACCTATATTAGGTGCCGTTTGATATCCGTGATCTCTAGCATTGTTTGGTTGTTACTCAAGGACTACTAAGCAATCTCAAGTGAGTACATAGTCCCCACTTTTACTGTTTTCCAAACATTTTGGGGTGAAACACATGTGGCTACTTGTTACTTTCATGCTTTCCTGTTTTCACATCAGATACTTGCTATGTTCATTAGTACATTTATAGTACATGATTTCATTGTGTTTTTGCTATGTATGTCCATTGTGTGCATACTTAGTACATCGTTTAACATTACATTTTATGCTATGTATGCCCGTTGTGTGCATACTTAGTACATCATTTTACATTACATTTTATGCTATGTATGCCCATTGTGTGCATACTTAGTACATCATTTTACATTACATTTTATGCTATGTATGTCCATTGTGTGCATACTTAGTACATTATTTTACATTACATTTTATGCTATGTATGTCCATTGTGTGCATACTTAGTACATTTGTTATTCATCACATGCTTACATTTTGGTAGGACATTTGGTTTGTTCAAATGGGACAATGTACATTCATTAACATTAGCTACGCCGCTCGTTAGTAGGTAATGGTACCATAGGACTTGACAACTCCCGTTCCTGAACCCTAGGTTTGTTTGGGTGGAAGGAATGACCGAATTCGATATACATTTACCACTGTCACAAGGCTTGGATGTATGCATTATAACAATACCGCATAGATGTTTATATCAGTATAGCATGCATTTGTTCCACAAAACATAACTTTGATTTAAACCATGTTTTACTTCAATACCTTGTTTTTGTGCATTTTACATATGGTTGAGTTTGTGACAACTCGAGTTTCTGACCTTCATATTCGCATTTAATGCACGTTGACTTTGACTGTTTGGTTGATTGACTTGACTGACTTGTAACTGTGCACTTGTGTTATAATAAACGATTGTATTTACATGATTATGTGTTTGATTGTATAGCATGTATGCTGTTTGAGAAACTTAAACTGTTAAACTATAAAAGAAAAGACGAAACACAAGAGTGTTTCGCCATAACCAGTTCCGACGAAACAGAACCTGTTTCGCCATCTACATCTCGACGAAACAGTGTGTTTCGCCAAGCCCAGATCCGCCGAAGCCCAGTGCGGGACCAACATGTTATTTCGAGTTTTAATACGTAAAACAACATCAGTTTCACACTTTCATCATAACAACCGAAACCCTAGAGCTCCCTCACTGTGACGGCAACCTTGTGTTACTCCGAAACCCGCTAGATTGATCATACTTTGTCATTGCGGTTAGTGTTAATTCTTGTTTGATTTGTTTGAGTTATATCGGATGTTGATCGATTGTTTATGTTCTGATTGTTATGTGTTAAATGTGTATTCCGTTCCATCGATCGATCCACATGATAATCATAGTTAGGGTTTGCAGAATTGGAGGTCACGTATCGATGTTGTTTGTGAAACTGATTAATATGTTCATTATCAGGGTTTGCTGTTCTGTAGATATCATATGTTTTGCTCGTCGTTAAACTGATAATACACATATATACATAGGAAAGGATTTCGCATGAACGTATTACGTAAACTAGATATGATACGATGTGTTGGAGGTAATACATGAGACTAAGATACATGAATATGAATGATTACTGTATTGTATCAATGATTGGATAATGATGATACGTTAAATGATTTCTGCATGATTGCTGTTTAGATGATGACGGCAACTAGGGTTTTCTGTATGATTTCGTAACTGATATGACGTAACTGAACTGTCCGACGAAACAGAACTCTCAGCGAAACAGAATGTGTTTCGCCAAGAGCAATCGACGAATTAGAATTCTGTTTCGCCAAACATGACCACGACGAAACAGGAAATGTGTTTCGCCAATGTATGTGTTTCGCCAATGTATGTGTTTCGCCAACTATTGTGTTTCGCCAATATGTGTAATCAGCACAGTAACTTACTTTATTGCTGTTAGAAGTTAACCGGGTTAGTTAACTGCTGTTAAGTATAACTATCTTGTATATGATTGTGAATACGTGCTACATGTTTATACGTGAACAACTTGAACACAAACTGATTATGTATACGTGCATACTCTAGGACGTGATTGATTTATTTGCGAGCGCATACTTAGCATACCGAGCAAACCAAGGTGAGTTCACACAGCCAAGGCATGGGATTCTCGGGTTGGGAATTGGGATGGATTATTTGAAATGGATAACTACTCGTACTTACGCTAGCACTAGACTGTAGACCATCGTCCTCAGGATAGTCAGGACACTTACGTAAAACCTACGTAACCTAGTATCTACCATTGTCTCCCGGGTCGGGAGGACACTTACGTAAAACCTACGTAAACTAATACCTACCATTGTCTTCCGGGTCGGAAGGACACTTACGTAAAACCTACGTAAAACCCCACACGTACCACTGTCCTCGGGGAAGGGCACTCACGTAAATCCTACGTGACCTTGTACGTATTCCTGTTCTCGGATTAAGAAGAACACATGGTTGCAAATAGTCTAGTAAGTACAAACATGGGAAGCCCCCATTAGTAAAGATAAACGTGGGAACCCCCCACTAGTAATGCATATTACCATGGGAAACCCCCACCATTAGTACGTATTTACATGGGAAGCCCCCACCAAATGCACATATGATTTGTTATAACGAACTATTAACTGTGAACTCGCTCAACTAGTTGTTGACTCTCTGCTGCATGCCTTGCAGGACCTTAGGTACATTTGGAGCTTGCACGGGAGATGCGGTCGTTGTGGGCACGGATTGTGGATCTTATATTGAAACATTAAACATTGAACTTATTACTTACATTGGGTGTACATTTTTATGCTTCCGCTATACACTTAACATGTTTTGTTTGAACACCTTTCATATCGTTTGGTTTAAATGACATTTGATACTCATTATGTTTGATATGATTGGTGGCTTGATCCTGGTCAGTCACGCCTCCAAGCGGTGATACTCTGCGTGTGGATTTTGGGGGTGTGACAGATTGGTATCAGAGCCATTGGTTATAGAGAACTCGGTTTTAATAAGGGGAAAACGATTTTGTTAAAACCAGACTATAACCAGAACAATGCTCTCAACAATCCACAACGACGCTTCGCTCCACGTGCAAGGCTCAACATCATAGGTACTACTATTCATGTTACTCTACCTACTTGCTAGAATTACCTAGAACTTTGCTCGTGGTATGCTTAGATTACAGAACCTACTATATGTTATTGCTTGAGAATACTTGTGTGCTCACTCTCTTCTGTCATCGCACTATTCGCGAACCTCTCTTACTTATGTTATCTTTACTATGAAGATCATGTCTGGACGTATCAACATGACACAAGCCCAGTTGACGGCTCTCATTAACGAACAAGTTGCTGCGGCAGTTGCAGCCGCACAAGCAGGAGGTATACCCTGCAGTTACAACTCACACTAGGATCCTTAGATCCTACATTCCTAAACCAACTCTTGTGTTTAACCTTACTCTGATTCTTACACAACAGGTCAACCACCTGTCTGCACTTTCAAGACTTTCATGGACTGTCGTCCAACTACTTTTAGCGGCACTGAAGGAGCCGTAGGCCTTCTCCACTGGTTCGAGAAGCTAGAGTCTGTGTTCGAAATGTGTGAATGCCCTGAGGCACGCAGGGTGAAGTATGCTACTGGTACCCTCGAGGGTTTAGCCCTCACATGGTGGAAGGCTCAGGTCCAAATACTAGGGTTGGTTGCTGCTAACGCCACCCCATGGAACAACTTTAAGGAAATGATCAAAGAGGAATACTGCAGCCGAGATGATATTCATAAGCTAGAAGTCGAGTTCTTCAACCTCAAGATGACGGGGTCAGAGATTGAGGCGTTTACTAAGAGATCTAATGAGCTCGCATTACTGTGTCCTACTATGGTGGACCCTCCAGCTAAGCGTATTGAACTTTATCTCGGTGGTCTAGTACCAGAAATCCAAAGTCATGTGACTTCAGCAAACCTTGCCACCTACCAGCAGGTTGTACAGTTGGCTCACCGTCTTACTGACCAGGCGGTGGAGCAAAACAAGTTGCCTAAACGCATCAGTACTACTACCGCTACTACTTCAGCTATACCTGCTACTCCCAGCGACAACAAGCGGAAATGGGAGGGGGATTCCAGCAGAGGTTCAGCTACCGTTCAGTCTCAAGCTCAGCAACGCAAGATTAATGATTATCAGAGTCCCAGTCAGCAGTCATCTGGTAGTCATGGGCAGAGAGTTTATCGAGGAAACCACCCCAAGTGCCACAATTGTAACAGGCACCACAGTGGCCAGTGCAACAAGGGTCGTTGTCAAAGATGTTTCAAGATGGGTCATGAGGCCAAGGATTGTAGGAGCCCACGACCTGTAAATCAAAACCAGCAACAACAGCCACCAGCTCCACGAAACCAGCCGCAACAACAACAACAAGGAATTAGAGGATGCTTTCAGTGCGGGGCTGAAGGCCACTTTAAGCGGGATTGCCCACAGTTAAACCAGAATCAGAATAACAACAACAACCAGGGCAATGGGAACAACAACAATGGGGGAAACAACAACAATGGTGCTAGGGGTCGTGCATTTGTGATTGGTCAGGCTGATGCAAGGAACGATCCTAATGTGATTATGGGTAAGTTTCTTCTCGACGACTTTTATGTTACTGTATTATTTGATTCGGGTGCGGATACCAGTTATATGTCTCTGAAAACTAGTCAAATGCTTAAACGCGCACCAACACTTTTGAACACCAAACATGTCGTAGAGTTAGCTAACGGTAAAAGTTTAGAGGCCACACACATAGTTCAAGGTTGTAATCTTATCCTCGCTGGTCAGACTTTCTTTATCGACCTCATTCCTATAACTCTGAGTAGTTTCGACATCGTCATCGGTATGGATTGGTTATCCCAACAACAAGCAGAGATCCTATGCAAGGAGAAGATCATTCGTATTCCCCGTTCTGGTAAAGAACCTCTCGAAGTTCAAGGCGACAAGAGTGGTGTCGTGAGTGGCATCATTTCTTTCTTGAAGGCTCAGAAGTGTTTACGTAAGGGCCACACAGCTGTTTTAGCACTCGTTACTGATACGTCGAAGAAAGAGAAAAAGATTGAGGATATCCCTGTAGTACGCGATTTTCCTCAAGTGTTTCCTGAAGAGCTACCTGGGTTACCGCCTCATCGTCAGGTCGAATTTCAGATCGAGCTAGCTCCAGGAGCAGCACCTATAGCTCGAGCACCTTATCGCTTAGCTCCAACGGAACTGGAAGAACTGTCTAAGCAACTGCAAGAACTCTTGGAAAAGGGTTTCATACGTCCTAGCTCTTCGCCTTGGGGAGCTCCAGTACTATTTGTAAAGAAGAAGGACGGTACCTTCCGCATGTGTATAGACTACCGCGAATTGAACAAGGTGACTGTGAAGAATCGCTATCCTCTTCCACGCATCGACGATTTATTTGACCAGTTGCAAGGGTCGAGCTATTACTCGAAGATTGACCTAAGGTCAGGGTATCATCAACTGAGAGTCCGGGATGAGGACGTCTCCAAAACAGCATTCAGAACACGCTATGGCCATTACGAGTTTCTGGTCATGCCATTCGGGCTAACGAACGCGCCTGCGGTTTTCATGGATCTTATGAACAGGGTGTGTAAACCTTATCTCGACAAGTTTGTCATTGTTTTCATCGACGACATCCTGATCTATTCGAAGAGTCAGGAGGAACACGAGCAGCACTTACGACTTATTTTGGAACTTCTTCGAACGGAACAGCTATACGCTAAGTTTTCAAAATGCGACTTCTGGCTTCGTGAAGTCCACTTTCTAGGCCACGTGGTAAACAAGGATGGGATCCATGTTGATCCATCCAAGGTGGATTCGATCAAGAACTGGCCTGCACCTCGCACACCAACAGAAATACGCCAATTCTTGGGTTTGGCGGGTTATTACCGACGGTTCATCAAAGACTTCTCAAGGATCGCACAGCCGCTTACACTACTGACACAGAAAGGTGTTGTTTATCGTTGGGGTAATGCACAGGAAACAGCGTTCCAGCACTTGAAGGATAGACTCTGTAGCGCACCTATCCTCTCTTTGCCTGAAGGCACGGACGATTTTGTAGTCTATTGCGATGCATCTATCCAGGGTCTTGGATGTGTATTGATGCAAAGGGATAAAGTCATTGCTTATGCTTCGCGCCAACTTAAGATTCACGAACGGAATTACACTACACACGACCTAGAGCTGGGAGCAGTCGTCTTTGCACTTAAGATATGGCGACACTACTTGTACGGTACCAAATGTGCTATCTACACTGACCACAGAAGCCTCGAACATATATTCAAACAGAAGGAACTGAATATGCGACAACGACGGTGGGTCGAACTGCTAAACGACTACGAATGCTCAATCAGGTACCATCCAGGCAAAGCCAATGTTGTGGCTGACGCCCTCAGTCGAAAGGACACCACGCCTAAGCGCGTGCGAGCTTTACAACTCACTATACAGTCTAGTCTTCCTTCCCAGATAAGAAATGCTCAGGTAGAAGCATTGAAACCAGAAAACGTCAGGGCTGAAGCCCTACGTGGCTCAAGGCAACGCTTAGAACAGAAGGAAGATGGTGCTTACTACGTCACAGGACGCATTTGGGTCCCACTCTATGGTAACCTACGCGAGCTTGTAATGGATGAAGCTCATAAGTCTCGCTACTCGGTACATCCAGGTTCGGATAAAATGTACCACGATATCAAAACTACATACTGGTGGCCTAGCATGAAGGCCCATATAGCAACATACGTTAGCAAATGCTTGACTTGTGCGAGAGTCAAGGCAGAATACCAGAAACCATCAGGCCCACTCCAATAACCTGAGATACCACAATGGAAATGGGAACAAATTTCCATGGATTTTGTTACAGGCTTACCTAGATCTCAGCGCGGAAATGATACTATTTGGGTGATCGTGGATCGACTCACAAAGTCTGCTCACTTCCTGGCTATTAAAGAAACAGACAAGTTCTCTACCTTAGCAGACATCTACTTAAAAGAAGTGGTTTCGAGGCACGGGGTGCCAACCTCTATTATCTCTGATCGTGACGCACGTTTCACTTCAGAATTGTGGCAAGCAATGCACAAATCTTTTGGTTCTCGTTTAGACATGAGCACAGCTTATCATCCTCAGACGGATGGACAGTCTGAGCGCACTATTCAAACACTAGAAGACATGCTTCGTGCGTGCGTAATCGACTTTGGCAATGGTTGGGAAAAACATCTGCCACTTGTGGAATTTTCGTACAACAACAGCTACCACACCAGCATTAAAGCTGCACCATTCGAGGCATTGTACGGGCGTAAATGCCGGTCACCTCTCTGTTGGGCAGAGGTGGGAGATAGTCAAATCACAGGTCCATAAATGGTAGTTGATACTACTGAAAAGATTGCTCAAATACGACAACGCATGGCGGCAGCTCGTGACCGTCAGAAAGCATACGCTGATAAAGATAGAAAACTACTCGAATTTCAAGTTGGGGATCGAGCGCTACTCAAAGTTTCGCCCTGGAAGGGTGTGGTTCGTTTTGGCAAACGCGGCAAACTCAATCCATGATACGTCGGACCTTTCGAAGTTACTGAGAAGATAGGCAGGGTAGCCTACATATTGAACTTACCAGCTGAACTCAGTGCAGTTCACAACGTTTTTCACGTGTCGAATCTGAAGAAGTGTATGTCAGATGAGACCCACATAGTTCCCTTGAAGGAACTCACTATCGACGAGCGGTTGCACTTCGTCGAGGAACCTGTTGAAATCACGGACCGGGATGTTAAGGTCCTCAAGAACACGAGAATCCCTCTTGTACGAGTTCGTTGGAACTCCCGCCGCGGCCCAGAGTTCACCTGGGAGCGTGAAGATCAAATGGAACTCAAATATCCCCAGTTATTCGGAAGCCAAGCAACCACTACTGAGGCTGAAGCTACTACTACAGAATTTCAGGACGAAATTCCAAATCAACGGGGGGATAATGTGACACCCCAAGAAAACCAGTAATCTTCGCAAACCTGTTCGGGGAGCCGCGATACAATACAGGTAAACAACGTCACACCGTTAGCTTTCCTCAGTAACCGCATGCTAAATTTCGGGACGAAATTTCTTTCAAGTTGGGGATAATGTGACAACTCGAGTTTCCGACCTTCATATTTGCATTTAATGCACGTTGACTTTGACTGTTTGGTTGATTGACTTGACTGACTTGTAACTGTGCACTTGTGTTATAATAAACGATTGTATTTACATGATTATGTGTTTGATTGTATAGCATGTATGCTGTTTGAGAAACTTAAACTGTTAAACTATAAAAGAAAAGACGAAACACAAGAGTGTTTCGCCATAACCAGTTCCGATGAAACAGAACCTGTTTCGCCATCTACATCTCGACGAAACAGTGTGTTTCTCCAAGCCCAGATCCGCCGAAGCCCAGTGCGGGCCCAACATGTTATTTCGAGTTTTAATACGTAAAACAACATCAGTTTCACACTTTCATCATAACAACCGAAACCCTAGAGCTCCCTCACTGTGACGGCAACCTTGTGTTACTCCGAAACCCGCTAGATTGATCATACTTTGTCATTGCGGTTAGTGTTAATTCTTGTTTGATTTGTTTGAGTTATATCGGATGTTGATCGATTGTTTATGTTCTGATTGTTATGTGTTAAATGTGTATTCCGTTCCATCGATCGATCCACATGATAATCATAGTTAGGGTTTGCAGAATTGGAGGTCACGTATCGATGTTGTTTGTGAAACTGATTAATTTGTTCATTATCAGGGTTTGCTGTTCTGTAGATATCATATGTTTTGCTCGTCGTTAAACTGATAATACACATATATACATAGGAAAGGATTTCGCATGAACGTATTACGTAAACTAGATATGATACGATGTGTTGGAGGTAATACATGAGACTAAGATACATGAATATGAATGATTACTGTATTGTATCAATGATTGGATAATGATGATACGTTAAATGATTTCTGCATGATTGCTGTTTAGATGATGACGGCAACTAGGGTTTTCTGTAGGATTTCGTAACTGATATGACGTAACTGAACTGTCCGACGAAACAGAACTCTCGGCGAAACAGAATGTGTTTCGCCAAGAGCAATCGACGAATTAGAATTCTGTTTCGCCAAACATGACCACGACGAAACAGGAAATGTGTTTCGCCAATGTATGTGTTTCGCCAACTATTGTGTTTCGCCAATATGTGTAATCAGCACAGTAACTTACTTTATTGCTGTTAGAAGTTAACCGGGTTAGTTAACTGCTGTTAAGTATAACTATCTTGTATATGATTGTGAATACGTGCTACATGTTTATACGTGAACAACTTGAACACAAACTGATTATGTATACGTGCATACTCTAGGACGTGATTGATTTATTTGCGAGCGCATACTTAGCATACCGAGCAAACCAAGGTGAGTTCACACAGCCAAGGCATGGGATTCTCGGGTTGGGAATTGGGATGGATTATTTGAAATGGATAACTACTCGTACTTACGCTAGCACTAGACTGTAGACCATCGTCCTCAGGATAGTCAGGACACTTACGTAAAACCTACGTAACCTAGTATACCATTGTCTCCCGGGTCGGGAGGACACTTACGTAAAACCTACGTAAACTAATACCTACCATTGTCTTCCGGGTCGGAAGGACACTTACGTAAAACCTACGTAAAACCCCACACGTACCACTGTCCTCGGGGAAGGGCACTCACGTAAATCCTACGTGACCTTGTACGTATTCCTGTTCTCGGATTAAGAAGAACACATGGTTGCAAATAGTCTAGTAAGTACAAACATGGGAAGCCCCCATTAGTAAAGATAAACGTGGGAACCCCCCACTAGTAATGCATATTACCATGGGAAACCCCCACCATTAGTACGTATTTACATGGGAAGCCCCCACCAAATGCACATATGATTTGTTATAACGAACTATTAACTGTGAACTCGCTCAACTAGTTGTTGACTCTCTGCTGCATGCCTTGCAGGACCTTAGGTACATTTGGAGCTTGCACGGGAGATGCGGTCGTTGTGGGCACAGATTGTAGATCTTATATTGAAACATTAAACATTGAACTTATTACTTACATTGGGTGTACATTTTTATGCTTCCGCTATACACTTAACATGTTTTGTTTGAACACCTTTCATATCGTTTGGTTTAAATGACATTTGATACTCATTATGTTTGATATGATTGGTGGCTTGATCCTGGTCAGTCACGCCTCCAAGCGGTGATACTCCGCGTGTGGATTTTGGGGGTGTGACAGATTGGTATCAGAGCCATTGGTTATAGAGAACTCGGTTTTAATAAGGGGAAAACGATTTTGTTAAAACCAGACTATAACCAGAACAATGCTCTCAACGATCCACAACGACGCTTCGCTCCATGTGCAAGGCTCAACATCATAGGTACTACTATTCATGTTACTCTACCTACTTGCTAGAATTACCTAGAACTTTGCTCGTGGTATGCTTAGATTACAGAACCTACTATATGTTATTGCTTGAGAATACTTGTGTGCTCACTCTCTTCTGTCATCGCACTATTCACGAACCTCTCTTACTTATGTTATCTTTACTATGAAGATCATGTCTGGACGTATCAACATGACACAAGCCCAGTTGACGGCTCTCATTAACGAACAAGTTGCTGCGGCAGTTGCAGCCGCACAAGCAGGAGGTATACCCTGCAGTTAGAACTCACACTAGGATCCTTAGATCCTACATTCCTAAACCAACTCTTGTGTTTAACCTTACTCTGATTCTTACACAACAGGTCAACCACCTGTCTGCGCTTTCAAGACTTTCATGGACTGTCGTCCAACTACTTTTAGCGGCACTGAAGGAGCCGTAGGCCTTCTCCACTGGTTCGAGAAGCTAGAGTCTGTGTTCGAAATGTGTGAATGCCCTGAGGCACGCAGGGTGAAGTATGCTACTGGTACCCTCGAGGGTTTAGCCCTCACATGGTGGAAGGCTCAGGTCCAAATACTAGGGTTAGTTGCTGCTAACGCCACCCCATGGAACAACTTTAAGGAAATGATCAAAGAGGAATACTGCAGCCGAGATGATATTCATAAGCTAGAAGTCGAGTTCTTCAACCTCAAGATGACGGGGTCAGAGATTGAGGCGTTTACTAAGAGATCTAATGAGCTCGCATTACTGTGTCCTACTATGGTGGACCCTCCAGCTAAGCGTATTGAACTTTATCTCGGTGGTCTAGTACTAGAAATCCAAAGTCATGTGACTTCAGCAAACCTTGCCACCTACCAGCAGGTTGTACAGTTGGCTCACCGTCTTACTGACCAGGCGGTGGAGCAAAACAAGTTGCCTAAACGCATCAGTACTACTACCGCTACTACTTCAGCTATACCTGCTACTCCCAGCGACAACAAGCGGAAATGGGAGGGGGATTCCAGCAGAGGTTCAGCTACTGTTCAGTCTCAAGCTCAGCAACGCAAGATTAATGATTATCAGAGTCCCAGTCAGCAGTCATCTGGTAGTCATGGGCAGAGAGTTTATCGAGGAAACCACCCCAAGTGCCACAATTGTAACAGGCACCACAGTGGCCAGTGCAACAAGGGTCGTTGTCAAAGATGTTTCAAGATGGGTCATGAGGCCAAGGATTGTAGGAGCCCACGACCTGTAAATCAAAACCAGCAACAACAGCCACCAGCTCCACGAAACCAGCCGCAACAACAACAACAAGGAATTAGGGGATGCTTTCAGTGCGGGGCTGAAGGCCACTTTAAGCGGGATTGCCCACAGTTAAACCAGAATCAGAATAACAACAACAACCAGGGCAATGGGAACAACAACAATGGGGGAAACAACAACAATGGTGCTAGGGGTCGTGCATTTGTGATTGGTCAGGCTGATGCAAGGAACGATCCTAATGTGATTATGGGTAAGTTTCTTCTCGACGACTTTTATGTTACTGTATTATTTGATTCGGGTGCGGATACCAGTTATATGTCTCTGAAAACTAGTCAAATGCTTAAACGCGCACCAACACTTTTGAACACCAAACATGTCGTAGAGTTAGCTAACGGTAAAAGTTTAGAGGCCACACACATAGTTCAAGGTTGTAATCTTATCCTCGCTGGTCAGACTTTCTTTATCGACCTCATTCCTATAACTCTGAGTAGTTTCGACATCGTCATCGGTATGGATTGGTTATCCCAACAACAAGCAGAGATCCTATGCAAGGAGAAGATCATTCGTATTCCCCGTTCTGGTAAAGAACCTCTCGAAGTTCAAGGCGACAAGAGTGGTGTCGTGAGTGGCATCATTTCTTTCTTGAAGGCTCAGAAGTGTTTACGTAAGGGCCACACAGCTGTTTTAGCACTCGTTACTGATACGTCGAAGAAAGAGAAAAAGATTGAGGATATCCCTGTAGTACGCGATTTTCCTCAAGTGTTTCCTGAAGAGCTACCTGGGTTACCGCCTCATCGTCAGGTCGAATTTCAGATCGAGCTAGCTCCAGGAGCAGCACCTATAGCTCGAGCACCTTATCGCTTAGCTCCAACGAAACTGGAAGAACCGTCAAAGCAACTGCAAGAACTCTTGGAAAAGGGTTTCATACGTCCTAGCTCTTCGCCTTGGGGAGCTCCAGTACTATTTGTAAAGAAGAAGGACGGTACCTTCCGCATGTGTATAGACTACCGCGAATTGAACAAGGTGACTGTGAAGAATCGCTATCCTCTTCCACGCATCGACGATTTATTTGACCAGTTGCAAGGGTCGAGCTATTACTCGAAGATTGACCTAAGGTCAGGGTATCATCAACTGAGAGTCCGGGATGAGGACGTCTCCAAAACAGCATTCAGAACACGCTATGGCCATTACGAGTTTCTGGTCATGCCATTCGGGCTAACGAACGCGCCTGCGGTTTTCATGGATCTTATGAACAGGGTGTGTAAACCTTATCTCGACAAGTTTGTCATTGTTTTCATCGACGACATCCTGATCTATTCGAAGAGTCAGGAGGAACACGAGCAGCACTTACGACTTATTTTGGAACTTCTTCGAACGGAACAGCTATACGCTAAGTTTTCAAAATGCGACTTCTGGCTTCGTGAAGTCCACTTTCTAGGCCACGTGGTAAACAAGGATGGGATCCATGTTGATCCATCCAAGGTGGATTCGATCAAGAACTGGCCTGCACCTCGCACACCAACAGAAATACGCCAATTCTTGGGTTTGGCGGGTTATTACCGACGGTTCATCAAAGACTTCTCAAGGATCGCACAGCCGCTTACACTACTGACACAGAAAGGTGTTGTTTATCGTTGGGGTAATGCACAGGAAACAGCGTTCCAGCACTTAAAGGATAGACTCTGTAGCGCACCTATCCTCTCTTTGCCTGAAGGCACGGACGATTTTGTAGTCTATTGCGATGCATCTATCCAGGGTCTTGGATGTGTATTGATGCAAAGGGATAAAGTCATTGCTTATGCTTCGCGCCAACTTAAGATTCACGAACGGAATTACACTACACACGACCTAGAGCTGGGAGCGGTCGTCTTTGCACTTAAGATATGGCGACACTACTTGTACGGTACCAAATGTGCTATCTACACTGACCACAGAAGCCTCGAACATATATTCAAACAGAAGGAACTGAATATGCGACAACGACGGTGGGTCGAACTGCTAAACGACTACGAATGCTCAATCAGGTACCATCCAGGCAAAGCCAATGTTGTGGCTGACGCCCTCAGTCGAAAGGACACCACGCCTAAGCGCGTGCGAGCTTTACAACTCACTATACAGTCTAGTCTTCCTTCCCAGATACGAAATGCTCAGGTAGAAGCATTGAAACCAGAAAACCTCAGGGCTGAAGCCCTACGTGGCTCAAGGCAACGCTTAGAACAGAAGGAAGATGGTGCTTACTACGTCACAGGACGCATTTGGGTCCCACTCTATGGTAACCTACGCGAGCTTGTAATGGATGAAGCTCATAAGTCTCGCTACTCGGTACATCCAGGTTCGGATAAAATGTACCACGATATCAAAACTACATACTGGTGGCCTAGCATGAAGGCCCATATAGCAACATACGTTAGCAAATGCTTGACTTGTGCGAGAGTCAAGGCAGAATACCAGAAACCATCAGGCCCACTCCAACAACCTGAGATACCACAATGGAAATGGGAACAAATTTCCATGGATTTTGTTACAGGCTTACCTAGATCTCAGCGCGGAAATGATACTATTTGGGTGATCGTGGATCGACTCACAAAGTCTGCTCACTTCCTGGCTATTAAAGAAACAGACAAGTTCTCTACCTTAGCAGACATCTACTTAAAAGAAGTGGTTTCGAGGCACGGGGTGCCAACCTCTATTATCTCTGATCGTGACGCACGTTTCACTTCAGAATTGTGGCAAGCAATGCACAAATCTTTTGGTTCTCGTTTAGACATGAGCACAGCTTATCATCCTCAGACGGATGGACAGTCTGAGCGCACTATTCAAACACTAGAAGACATGCTTCGTGCGTGCGTAATCGACTTTGGCAATGGTTGGGAAAAACATCTGCCACTTGTGGAATTTTCGTACAACAACAGCTACCACACCAGCATTAAAGCTGCACCATTCGAGGCATTGTACGGGCGTAAATGCCGGTCACCTCTCTGTTGGGCAGAGGTGGGAGATAGTCAAATCACAGGTCCAGAAATGGTAGTTGATACTACTGAAAAGATTGCTCAAATACGACAACGCATGGCGGCAGCTCGTGACCGTCAGAAAGCATACGCTGATAAAGATAGAAAACTACTCGAATTTCAAGTTGGGGATCGACCGCTACTCAAAGTTTCGCCCTGGAAGGGTGTGGTTCGTTTTGGCAAACGCGGCAAACTCAATCCACGATACGTCGGACCTTTCGAAGTTACTGAGAAGATAGGCAGGGTAGCCTACAGATTGAACTTACCAGCTGAACTCAGTGCAGTTCACAACGTCTTTCACGTGTCGAATCTGAAGAAGTGTATGTCAGATGAGACCCACATAGTTCCCTTGAAGGAACTCACTATCGACGAGCGGTTGCACTTCGTCGAGGAACCTGTTGAAATCACGGACCGGGATGTTAAGGTCCTCAAGAACACGAGAATCCCTCTTGTACGAGTTCGTTGGAACTCCTGCCGCGGCCCAGAGTTCACCTGGGAGCGTGAAGATCAAATGGAACTCAAATATCCCCAGTTATTCGGAAGCCAAGCAACCACTACTGAGGCTGAAGCTACTACTACAGAATTTCGGGACGAAATTCCAAATCAACGGGGGGATAATGTGACACCCCAAGAAAACCAGTAATCTTCGCAAACCTGCTCGGGGAGCCGCGATACAATACAGGTAAACAACGTCACACCGTTAGCTTTCCTCAGTAACCGCATGCTAAATTTCGGGACGAAATTTCTTTCAACTTGGGGATAATGTGACAACTCGAGTTTCCGACCTTCATATTCGCATTTAATGCACGTTGACTTTGACTGTTTGGTTGATTGACTTGACTGACTTGTAACTGTGCACTTGTGTTATAATAAACGATTGTATTTACATGATTATGTGTTTGATTGTATAGCATGTATGCTGTTTGAGAAACTTAAACTGTTAAACTATAAAAGAAAAGACGAAACACAAGAGTGTTTCGCCATAACCAGTTCCGACGAAACAGAACCTGTTTCGCCATCTACATCTCGACGAAACAGTGTGTTTCGCCAAGCCCAGATCCGCCGAAGCCCAGTACGGGCCCAACATGTTATTTCGAGTTTTAATACGTAAAACAACATCAGTTTCACACTTTCATCATAACAACCGAAACCCTAGAGCTCCCTCACTGTGACGGCAACCTTGTGTTACTCCGAAACCCGCTAGATTGATCATACTTTGTCATTGCGGTTAGTGTTAATTCTTGTTTGATTTGTTTGAGTTATATCGGATGTTGATCGATTGTTTATGTTCTGATTGTTATGTGTTAAATGTGTATTCCGTTCCATCGATCGATCCACATGATAATCATAGTTAGGGTTTGCAGAATTGGAGGTCACGTATCGATGTTGTTTGTGAAACTGATTAATATGTTCATTATCAGGGTTTGCTGTTCTGTAGATATCATATGTTTTGCTCGTCGTTAAACTGATAATACACATATATACATAGGAAAGGATTTCGCATGAACGTATTACGTAAACTAGATATGATACGAAGTGTTGGAGGTAATACATGAGACTAAGATACATGAATATGAATGATTACTGTATTGTATCAATGATTGGATAATGATGATACGTTAAATGATTTCTGCATGATTGCTGTTTAGATGATGACGGCAACTAGGGTTTTCTGTATGATTTCGTAACTGATATGACGTAACTGAACTGTCCGACGAAACAGAACTCTCGGCGAAACAGAATGTGTTTCGCCAAGAGCAATCGACGAATTAGAATTCTGTTTCGCCAAACATGACCACGACGAAACAGGAAATGTGTTTCGCCAATGTATGTGTTTCGCCAATGTATGTGTTTCGCCAACTATTGTGTTTCGCCAATATGTGTAATCAGCACAGTAACTTACTTTATTGCTGTTAGAAGTTAACCGGGTTAGTTAACTGCTGTTAAGTATAACTATCTTGTATATGATTGTGAATACGTGCTACATGTTTATACGTGAACAACTTGAACACAAACTGATTATGTATACGTGCATACTCTAGGACGTGATTGATTTATTTGCGAGCGCATACTTAGCATACCGAGCAAACCAAGGTGAGTTCACACAGCCAAGGCATGGGATTCTCGGGTTGGGAATTGGGATGGATTATTTGAAATGGATAACTACTCGTACTTACGCTAGCACTAGACTGTAGACCATCGTCCTCAGGATAGTCAGGACACTTACGTAAAACCTACGTAACCTAGTATACCATTGTCTCCCGGGTCGGGAGGACACTTACGTAAAACCTACGTAAACTAATACCTACCATTGTCTTCCGGGTCGGAAGGACACTTACGTAAAACCTACGTAAAACCCCACACGTACCACTGTCCTCGGGGAAGGGCACTCACGTAAATCCTACGTGACCTTGTACGTATTCCTGTTCTCGGATTAAGAAGAACACATGGTTGCAAATAGTCTAGTAAGTACAAACATGGGAAGCCCCCATTAGTAAAGATAAACGTGGGAACCCCCCACTAGTAATGCATATTACCATGGGAAACCCCCACCATTAGTACGTATTTACATGGGAAGCCCCCACCAAATGCACATATGATTTGTTATAACGAACTATTAACTGTGAACTCGCTCAACTAGTTGTTGACTCTCTGCTGCATGCCTTGCAGGACCTTAGGTACATTTGGAGCTTGCACGGGAGATGCGGTCGTTGTGGGCACGGATTGTGGATCTTATATTGAAACATTAAACATTGAACTTATTACTTACATTGGGTGTACATTTTTATGCTTCCGCTATACACTTAACATGTTTTGTTTGAACACCTTTCATATCGTTTGGTTTAAATGACATATGATACTCATTATGTTTGATATGATTGGTGGCTTGATCCTGGTCAGTCACGCCTCCAAGCGGTGATACTCCGCGTGTGGATTTTGGGGGTGTGACAGAGTTGATATATTTCACTTACCATACATGATATTTTGGATACACATTACATGATTTACATTAGACATAAACATTTTGACATTGATATACACAATTCATGATTTACAATAGACATAAACATTTTGACATCGATATACACAATTCATGATTTACAATAGACATAAACATTTTGACATTGATATACACAATTCATGATTTACATTAGACATAGACATTAGACATGGTTTTCACATAAACATTTTGACATTTGATTATATATAAACATTTCACTTTGATGGTTTGGTTTGAGTAAGTGATTTAAGTAACGAGGCGTGTGTAATATGATACAAGCATGGTGGATACACCGCTGGTACTTCCTATATATAAGTGCTTGTATGATATTACATATCGTAGCGTTATTTGAATCATTTCAATTTAGACATATAACATTTTATACAAATAACATACTTTTCACAATACATTGTTTTACAACAACTTATCTATTACAAACTCATTTTACTTGGTTATTTACTTAACCATGTATTATTTTTTTATACATATATATCATTTGGTTTATTTATCACTTTTCAAATGATTTACAAGACAAAGCAAATTACAAGGTTCATGACTAAACATTTTCTTAAACATAAGTCATGAATCCTATTTTCACAAAACCTATATATCTCACAGGCATTTTTATGCTGACGTACCTATTTTCACATGTGTTTCAGGATATGATGCATAGGATTTATCAAGATACACTTAGGCGGACTTGGGCCTTAGCGACAATAAAAGATGCAAGACTAGTTAATTATGTTATGTTTCTTTGATTGTCATGACATTGTATCTCTTTTATTCAATAAAACAATATTTCAACTTCCATGTGTTATGAGACAATGATTCTGTTACAACACTCCCCGACGTTTCCGCCACGTTTTGTTGTTTTACGTGGTCGGGGTGTGACAGAAAAGTTGGTATCAGAGCTCATGGTTATAGGGAATTAGGTTGTTAGTAATGCTTTGACCTAGTCTATAACCTTCCTAGGACCCTAACGCGAGTTTACTTACGTTTAGTCATAAAACAATACCGTCACCTATCCTTAGGCGACGACCGCAACAAGAACACAAACTTCAAAACCGCTTTTGAAAACCAATCATCTGTTCTAGGATGATTGATTACAAGGTTTTGAACCCTCAGTTACAAGGTTTTGAACCCTCTGTTATAAGGTTTTGAACCCCTTTGAATTTTCAAAACATCATCAAAGTTTGGGTCTTATAGTGTGAACTCGTGCAATATGGAAGAGTGGATGCCTGTACTCTGAGTTTTCTGTCTAAGGCTAGAGTGTTCGTACAAATCCACATAATAGGACCAGTCACTCTTACCTGGGAACTCTTGGGGTGAGTGTCCACTTATAGGCAAGCATGTCTTCAGTGATACATTAATATGATCCACTTACTTTGATTTGTCACCGTCTCATTTGTTTGCCTTAAGTAACAAACAAATGATCGCAAATTCTTATGCATTGCCATTCTGTTTTGTTTTATTTTCCGATAACACTTCTTTTGTTTCCTCCTATATCTTTCTTTTCCCCCTGAATGTCTCTTCATCGCAACGATGCGCAGATATCCGAGCAGACTGCCAAATTTGCCCAGCGAATAGGCAAAGTAGTCCTGAAGACTGTCGAATTAGCTACTGCCATGTATCGTCTCCAGGATGAAGCCACTCAAGAATCACCAAAGGAGACAGAAGCCAAGTCTTCACCAAAACCAAAGAAACGTAAAGCTTCAAAGAATCCCGCAGCGGTTGCACCAAAACAGGCAAGACCTAGCCAAGTGACAGCACCACCAGCCAAGAAACCAATCGAGGAATCAAAGACCATGGATGAACGATCCCCTAAGAAGTCAAAGAAGCGAAAGGCTTCTCAGAACTTCGCCGTGGTCGCTCACAATGGTCAAGCCATCCCCAACCAACCAGCTCAACCCCCTGCTAGGAAGCCATACAATGGAACTGCACCCTTGTGCAACCAATGTAACCTTCATCATCATGCTAGTGTGAAGTGCCGCAAATGCCAGATTTGTGGACTTATAGGTCATACGGCAAGGGTTTGCTCAACTGCAACTGTACCAAATCAAGTAGGACCCATCCAGGTGGCAACACCACCTGCTAAGAAGCAATACAAGGGAACAGCACCAATATGCGACAAATGTAACGGGCATCACCAAGCACACTTACAGTGTCGTCGGTGTGTATCATGTGGGCGAGTTGGTCACCTGGCAAGTGTTTGTCGATGTAACCCGAACCAAGGTGGTCCAAATCAACCACAAGCCAATCCTGCTCAAGCTCGCTTCCCGCCTGGATCGTGCTACAACTGTGGCAACATGGGTCATTTCGTGAATAAATGCCCGAAGCTTGCTAAGGCAAATCCAACCCACGGATGAGCAGTTGGCTGATTAGAAGATGTTGTTGTCTTATGCTTTTATTCTTCTGTTTTCTTGTAATGTGAAACAATCTGTTTTGTTTATAAATAAATTATTGTTCACAATTCTGATATACGAGTGTAGTTACATGTGTGTATGACTTTTCCCATGATACCTACATCAAGGAACTATATTCCTTACAAACTACTCTTGCGAATTTTCCCACTCTTGTGTTTGCTCATGATTCCCTTGGAAAATTCTAAGTACTCGTTTCATTCTAAGAAAACAAAGTACATGAAATAAAGTAACATTATGAGTAATCGTGCTTTTCACACATCTGTGCCTTTGAATTCTTGGTTAGATAACTAAGGGTATTTTCAAATCTTAAACCCATTACGTTCTGATTTTTTTTTTCAACATGCATAACATAAGTTTTCAAAACAACCTTCATGATTTCAAAAACATTTTCGAAAACATTTTTAATATAGTGTATTTACATAACATAACAAATACACGATTTCAAAAGAATCATTCATGTTTTCAAAAAAACTTTATACATACTTTCAAAATTCAACTCATGATTTTAAAACATTTTTTATAAATGTACTTACCTAATACACCTACTTTATGATTTCAAAAGCATTATGCATAAGGTTTCAAAAACATTGAACACATTTTTCTTAGAACCCCATGCATAGTTTTCAAAAATATTTTCCTCATACATTGACTTAACCTTCAAATTCCGCTTCATATGTCGCCTTGACATATCTAGCATCTCAACTCCATAAGCATTTTTTACTTCATGTTTTGATTTAAGCACGTCCAGTGCAAGGTTTCAAAACATCTTCAACTTCTAAAATCCATATGGGATCTTTTTATCTCCACAATTAGACCTTTGTGGATGATTATCATACAAATCAGAGTCCTTAATTGGATTCCTTGTGTACCTTAATTCGAACATTTCGGTTCCTTATAATCGAAATCAAATTTTCTTTTTAGGGATCTTTCTATCTTCATAGTTAGATTCTTGCTAATGTTTAAAGTACCAAATGAAATCCACGAGATGGATTCCTAGTGTGCTTTAAATACATGTATGCAATTAATAAAACAAATTAACAAATTTCTAAATAAACAATTTTGTGGTTATGTGACTATGTGTTTATGCATCTTGTGTTTTCTTTTATGCATTTTGTGTTTTTGTATACTCTCGATATTCGTTATCCCAATCCTCGTAGAATCTTTCATATCTTTATATGAGGGATTCGTAGAGGATATTGAAAAAGGTACTACCTTAAATCCTTATTGGGCTTCTACATGATAGTTAAGACCCTTGGATTGTATAGTACCACTCCATGATTCATAAGAGACCCTTTTAGTGGTCTAGTAAAAAAGATTGATTCAAAAATCTGGTTAAGAATGACATGTGATGATATAAGCTGAAAAGACTCCTTGGTTGTCTATTAAAATCATTTATTGAATAAAAGGGACCCTATGGTGGTCTAGTCACATTCATCACAGGGTTTGTTCATTTGGTTTTCCCCTACACATTATAAAATAGACTGTGTGAACTATGCAAGGAATTGTGTAATTATGGATGCGTACGTAATTATAAAATTCAGTGCACGGAAACCACAGTAAGATTTATTATGTGTAAGAACCGATAGTGGCAACAATAACGAAATGTGAACAATGTACAGGAGGTATGGTGGACGCACCAATGAAGCTTTATATACTTGTATATAAGTGTCCCTCTCAAATTGCAAGCATGATGTTATTGTAAAGTTACTAGAAGTTCAGGATTCTAACCAGTGTTGTGTGATCTTTTCAACTTCATGTTTCAAGCTCTCACAAGTTTCCTCTGAATAAATTTCGGGACGAAATTTCCTAAAGTAGGGGAGACTGTGACACCTGGGTCACTGCGACCATCAAACAAATACCAAACCAATGAAATATTGTATTTCATACTTGGGATTTGTACAAATATGTGTATCATTTGCACATATCAATTCTTGTTCGATTTCGGGCTCTAAATCGCTTTCTGGAAGGTTATACGCGCACTGATGCGTAAATATAACCAGTTTAATGCAACGAACACTCCGTAATAGTGAAATATACTTAACATACCTTAAACAACCTTTACATAACTTAGAAATAAGTTTTGAAGGCTTTGGTATGGCAAAATCAAGTTAAATCACTTACAGGGACTAAATTCGACAAACTGCGAAAGTATGCCGATTTGAACTGTAACAGACATTTCGGAACATGACCATAAGTTAAACATACCATAAATATCCTTTACATAGCTTAGAAATAGGCTTTGAGGGGTTCGGTGTGCTAAAATAAACTTTTGGGTCATTCAGGGACTAAAAGCGTCAAAAAGTGCACAAGTTTGCACTTTCGCGCATAACTTACGTTCTGAATACATCCGGACATCCAAAAATTTATGTAAGCATTATAATATTATGCTTTAGTGTTTGGCTTGTCAAAATTCCATTCGTCGCGCATTTTGGACCGTTTTTGCGTCCGTTACGACTTCCGTCGTAATTAACCGAACAACGCAATTGTACGGCCAAACGAACCGACATCAGTGATGTTTTCAAGAATATTTCATGTTCCCTATGTCTTAACATCATTGTGGAGCTTGAAATTGGGTTTGACGGGTGTTAGAAGCGCCGTTACGCAACGAAACAAGGTGCAGGGACCAAATCTGCCAATTCTGCAAAGTAGCTGGCTTACGGACCGTAAGCCATCACCCTTACGGTCCGTAAGGGGTCCCCAGCACATCAAAAACTTCCAAATAGCTGGTTACAGCTGTTAAGCACTCCCAAACCCAATGCCACATGTTGATACCTGATGGTGGGGGGCCAATTGATGTTCCATAACATTCCAACAAGTGTATGGATGAGATTCGATCACGGTTTTCAAGAAACGATCCTAACGGTGGTCCTAATCCTATAAATACCCACCTCAATTCTTTGCAAAACCCACAAATCTGATCTAAGAAGCTCTAAGTTGAAGCCATTGCTTCATACCTGAGCTACTTGGATCGAGATTAGCTTGCGGGGACCCTTTGTAAGTGTTCCTTCGTTCTTTTTATTCGTTTAGCGTTAAAAGTCAAACTTTGTTTGACTTTCTGTGTTGACCAGTTTATGGTCAATGCAAAGTTCGTTTGAACTTCATAACGTGAGCGTAATCACGATGGTTATAGTCCCTAGTGACTATACCTACTGATTACCACGTTATCTAGGCTCAGTGACGAGTTGTAGTTTCGGCCAAAATGCGTGTTATTGTGTATTTTGTAACCAAACTACTTATAGGTATCAAAACCGTTTGTTTTGATACCAAACCTGTTTTCTAAACTTAGTTAAGCATGTTTTAACATGCTTAGCTCGTCACTTTTAGTTTAGTGCTTATATAGGGTCGTAAGGTAAGCGATCTAAACAATCGCTTATACTTTCGAACCCGACCCGTTTGGTCGATCATTAGGATCCGACCAAACACATTAGGTGACCATAGTATATAGGGAATAACCTTCCGAGGTTATACCTTATGTTCGCTTCGTTAAGTAGTTGTATGATAGGTAGTTTATATGCCTTAGGTAAATTACCGAAATACCCTTTTCATGTGTAATTGGTAATTAAGCATATGTAACCTAAACTTTCGTCACTTAACTGATTATGTAACATAATTAGACATGTTAAGGCATATTTTACTTATCATAGGACTAGTTAGGCGTTCCGAACGCGTTTTACGCGAACGACGCGTTAAAGTAGCATAAGCTACCTAAACGGGTCGTAATGGGTCGTAAGCACTTAGGTTAGGTTTCATTGTAGTATGTAGGCCTTGTTAAACCATATTACATGAGTTCCCCTACTCATTTGGTTTACGAGCCCTCATTCTATCCAATCCTCCGATTTAGGTCCGGTATATTAACATAGTTACCTATATTAGGTGCCGTTTGATATCCGTGATCTCTAGCATTGTTTGGTTGTTACTCAAGGACTACTAAGCAATCTCAAGTGAGTACATAGTCCCCTCTTTTACTGTTTTCCAAACATTTTGGGGTGAAACACATGTGCCTACTTGTAACTTTCATGCTTTCCTGTTTTCACATCATATACTTGCTATGTTCATTAGTACATTTATAGTACATGATTTCATTGTGTTTTTGCTATGTATGTCCATTGTGTGCATACTTAGTACATCGTTTTACATTACATTTTATGCTATGTATGCCCATTGTGTGCATACTTAGTACATCATTTTACATTACATTTTATGCTATGTATGCCCATTGTGTGCATACTTAGTACATCATTTTACATTACATTTTATGCTATGTATGTCCATTGTGTGCGTACTTAGTACATTGTTTTACATTACATTTTATGCTATGTATGTCCATTGTGTGCATACTTAGTACATTTGTTATTCATCACATGCTTACATTTTGGTAGGACATTTGGTTTGTTCAAATGGGACAATGTACATTCATTAACATTAGCTACGCCGCTCGTTAGTAGGTAATGGTACCATAGGACTTGACAACTCCCGTTCCTGAACCCTAGGTTTGTTTGGGTGGAAGGAATGACCGAATTCGATATACATTTACACAGACAGAACTTTAAATTCGTTTAGGGGTCTATCACCACAGTCACAAGGCTTGGATGTATGCATTATAACAATACCGCATAGATGTTTATATCAGTATAGCATGCATTTGTTCCACAAAACATAACTTTGATTTAAACCATGTTTTACTTCAATACCTTGTTTTTGTGCATTTTACATATGGTTGAGTTGATATATTTCACTTACCATACATGATATTTTGGATACACATTACATGATTTACATTAGACATAAACATTTTGACATTGATATACACAATTCATGATTTACAATAGACATAAACATTTTGACATCGATATACACAATTCATGATTTACAATAGACATAAACATTTTGACATTGATATACACAATTCATGATTTACATTAGACATAGACATTAGACATGGTTTTCACATAAACATTTTGACATTTGATTATATATAAACATTTCACTTTGATGGTTTGGTTTGAGTAAGTGATTTAAGTAACGAGGCGTGTGTAATATGATACAAGCATGGTGGATACACCGCTGGTACTTCCTATATATAAGTGCTTGTATGGTATTACATATCGTAGCGTTATTTGAATCATTTCAATTTAGACATATAACATTTTATACAAATAACATACTTTTCACAATACATTGTTTTACAACAACTTATCTATTATAAACTCATTTTACTTGGTTATTTACTTAACCATGTATTATTTTTTTATACATATATATCATTTGGTTTATTTATCACTTTTCAAATGATTTACAAGACAAAGCAAATTACAAGGTTCATGACTAAACATTTTCTTAAACATAAGTCATGAATCCTATTTTCACAAAACCTATGTATCTCACAGGCATTTTTATGCTGACGTAACTATTTTCACATGTGTTTCAGGATATGATGCATAGGATTTATCAAGATACACTTAGGCGGACTTGGGCCTTAGCGACAATAAAAGATGCAAGACTAGTTAATTATGTTATGTTTCTTTGATTGTCATGACATTGTAACTCTTTTATTCAATAAAACAATATTTCAACTTCCATGTGTTATTAGACAATGATTCTGTTACAACACTCCCCGACGTTTCCGCCACGTTTTGTTGTTTTACGTGGTCGGGGTGTGACATTTGGGAATTCTTCAAGCTCTAGCAGATGGTACCAAATTACTTTTCAAAGAGAATCTTCTTCCATCTAGAGGAGATACATGTTTATTTAGTATTGGACTATCTATGGCAGTCATATCAATTTTATTAAGTTATTTAGTAATTCCTTTTGGTTATTGCCTTGTTCTAGTCGATCTCAGTATTGGTGTTTTTTTATGGATTGCTATTTCAAGTATTGCTCCTGTTGGCCTTCTTATGTTAGGATATGGCTCAAATAATAAATATTATTTTTAGGTGGTCTACGAGCTGCTGCTTAATCAATTAGTTATGAAATACCATTAACTCTATGTGTGTTATCAATATCTCTATGTGTGATTCGTTAAGACATAAAATTCCCGCTACTTCTTTTCTTTCTAGGAAGGGAAGTGTCATGAGTTGAATATAGATTTTCGTTTTTTATTCATTACATTATTCGAGGGTTGATGAAAGAAACCAGATAGTTATATGAGTGAAAGAAACGGCTTAGAAATTTGCAGTAAAAGATTGAATCTCATTTCTTATGTACAAAAGTTAAGAAAAGTAATTGTTGATTGGTTGATTCCTCGTGCTTGGTCAAAGTCTGCTGCTAATTATGTTGCACGTCTTCTGGTTGCGGCTAGTGCTTATATTATCTGGTAGGAGCGTAATGCTAGAATTTTCAAGAATCAATTGAGGCCTCCGGAAGTGATAAGCAAAGTTATTCTTAACACGGTTCGGTACAAGCTAATGGGAGCGAAGCTAAGGAACACTACTAATGTGCAAAGGCTTCTTGGGGAGTGGAAGATTAACGGCAATGACATCAACGACGATGGTGGCTAATTTGTTTCGTACTTTTTTATTTCGGTTGTTCTAGATGGTAGTCTCGGCTGTTTTGTTTTGTGGTTTTGATTTGTACTTTTGGTTTTACTTTCATGGGGCATGTCTCATGATTGAACTAGTGTAGGCTCTCTACACTACTTGTTTTGTTTGGTTGTGAATATATAGAATCACCGGGGTAACCCTTTACCCAAAAAAAAATAGTATTAGAGACTGTTTTTTTTTTTTTTTTTTTTTTTTTGGGTAAAGGGTTACCCCGGTGATTCTATATATTCACAACCAAAACAAAACAAGTAGTGTAGAAAGTCTGCACTAGTTCAATCACAGGACATACCCCATGAAAGTAAACAATGAGAAAAAACAAGGAAACACTACCACCAGGTAACAAAAAAACGACTAGACTAAACTCTAGGAAAAAAAAACAAACACAACTACTCAATCAGCCATCGCCATCCTTGAGATCAGTTCCATAAATCTCCCATTCACCCAAAAGCCTTCTCACATTTTCACAATCCTTTAGCTTCGCACCCATTAATTTGTATCGGACCTGTTGGATAATAATTTCACTAATAGCCTCTGGAGGCCTCAGCTGGTTCTTGAATAATCTCGCATTGCGTTCCTGCCAAATCAAATAAGCACTGGCCGCTACTAATAATCTAGCAACATAGTTCACTATAGATTTGGATTTGGACCGCACTAGAAGCCAGTCAACAATATCCTCCCACTTCGCTTGAACCGAATCCATTCCCACTTTATGCCTAACCATATGCCAAACTTGAGTAGAGAACTTACACTCGAAAAACAGATGATTATGAGAGTCATGATTGGCATAACATAGCAGACAGCACATCATATTCATATTCTTTCTACGCGAGAAGTCCCAATTCAAAATCTTATCCTGAGTAAGCAACTTGCGTCTCATGATTACCACATTAAGAAGGCACGACGCGGGATACACTGAGCGAACCAAACAATAGGACACCACTCAACCTCCAACTCACGGTGCCTAACTGAATCCCAAGCACGAGCCGAGGAAAATCATGGAACTGATCCCCTTTGCGCCACAACAGTTTGTCTTCCTTGTTCGGATCAAAACTCAACTGATCAAGCTGGATAAGAACAGGAAAACTATCTCTCCACGCGACTGGCCATGTCCAAGTAAAATTGGAATAAATGTCAGAAAATTTAGAATCCATATTGAAACCTGCGTTTGCAATAACTCTAGGCGAGATGAACTGATTCAGCGGCCCTAACTCACTCCACGTATCGAACCAAGCTGAAGTATTCGAACCGTTCCCAACATCAGACCAAACGAAACTCCTCATATCCTGCTGAATCTGAAGAATCTTTCTCCAAGACCAGCAACAAGTAGAAGGAACATTACAAGCCCAAAGACTTTTACCTTTCAACCTGTAAGAATGAACCCATTCAACCCACAAAGAGCTACGCCTAGAAAGAATACTCCAGATATGCGATGACATAAGCGCTTTATTAACATCACCAATTCGGCGAATACCTAAACCACCCTCATACTTAGGAACACAAACCTCTTTCCAAGACACTTTTGCCCGGCCCTTTTGAAAAGCACTGTCTTGAGACCATAAAAAGTTTCGCATCAGCGATTCCAAATTAAGAATCACCCGAGCTGGCAGAATAAACACAGATGACCAGTAAACATGCAGAGAGGGCAAAACCGATATAATGAGTTGCAACCTGCCCGCAAAAGATAGTAATTTATTTCGCCAGTGCATAATACGCTTCTCAAACTTCTCCACCAACACATCACAATCTTTATAAAGTAACCTAGTAGATATGAGAGGCACACCCAGATATCTAACTGGCAAAATACCCTCCACAAACGGCATAATGTTCAAAATAGCAGTTTTAACAAACGAAGGCACATTAGAGAAAAAAAAACTGTACTTTTATGACCACTAGGCAACAAGCCCGACATCTTAATAAAAGAGTTGAGAGAATTCATAATGCACCTGACCGAAGCAATCTCACCCTTAGAAAAAATAAACAAGTCGTCCGCAAAACAAAGATTGACAATCAGTTGGCGTTCACACTTGTTATGAAATTTAAACGAAGAATGAATCCTTACCGCATGCTGTAAAATGGTCGTAAGAATCTCCATAACCAGAGTGAACAGATACGGCGAAATAGGATCACCTTGTCTTAACCCTCGATTACCCTTGAAAAAGCCATGAACATCACCATTAATACACACTGAAAACGTGGTAGAAGAAACACAAACCATAATCCAGTGAACCATGCTAGAATGAAACCCGAAACCAACCAAAATCCTCTTTAGAAATTTCCAATCAACTGTGTCATACGCATTCTGAATATCAACTTTGAACGCACATTTAGGAGGACCGATATTTCTATGGTAGTTATGCATCAACTCTTGAGTTAACAAGATATTATCAGATATTTTCCTCCCCGGAACAAACGCCGATTGGTTTACACTAACAATATCATTCAACACCACTTTAATTCTTTCAGCAACGATCTTACTGATACATTTATACAAAACATTGCAACAGGCAATCGGACGATAGTCCGTAACCACGGATGGAGAAGGGATCTTAGGAATAAGAACAATGAGCGTATGATTTAATTCCCGAAGAAGCTTACCTGTGACAAAAAAAATCAATAACCGCATTTGAAACATCATTACCGATAATAGGCCAGGCGCTTTTAAAAAATCCTGCTGTAAGCCCATCTGGCCCTGGCGCTTTATCCGACCCAATCGAAAACATCGCCTTCCTAACCTCTTCAGCTGTGACTGGCCGAACCATATGCTAAGCAACATCCCTATCCAGCTTTTTAGTGAATAACTCCGGAGACGGACTGAGCGAAGTATCACCCGGGCATCCCAAAAATTTCTCATAGTGTTCAACAAAGGCTTTCTGAACCATAACATTTTCATAAACATTCCCACTAGCATCCCGAATAACATCAATACGACTATAATGAATTCAATTTTTGAGAGAGGAGTGGAAAAAAGTCGTATTCATATCGCCTGCCGCTAACCAGCCTACCTTGGACTTCTGCTTCAAAAAACGCTCTTCATCAAGCAAAGCAACCTGAAACTCATTTCGGATAAAGGCTTCCTCCTTCCGAAAAGTCTCACACGACGGATCAATATCAATATCTCGCTGAATTCTATCCAGTTTATCACGTAAGTCTTGAACTTTTTTATGTAAATTGCCTTGCTGAAAAAGTAAGACTCGTAGAGGGGATTTGAGAAGCCGAAGCTTCTTAACAACCGAGAACTGATAGACTCCACTAATACTTGTACCCCAAACTCTCTTCACAATCGGTAAAAAATCCGGTTTATGCACCAGAAAGTTTGCGAACTTGAAAGACCGATGTTTTAACTTTTCAGGTTCCGAAATCTTGAGAACACATGGACAGTGATCCGATAACCGAGCCGGATGGAAGACCGCAACAGCACTCGGAAATTGGGAAATGAACTGAGAATTACCCATCACTCTATCAATCTTCTTCATCAATCCGATCCCCTTCTTTGGCTTCTGATTCCACGTAAAATGAACCCCCGAACGATTTAAATCCATCATCTGAATATCATCCACGCATGCTTGAAACTCCCTCATACTCGAAGAAAACGAAGAAGACCCCATAGACTTATCTTCAAGATTCAGCGCAGAATTAAAATCACCTAAAATGACCCAAGGTTCATTGCGAACAAAATTCTTATGCAATGAAAGGTCATTCCATAACTCCCTCCTTGAAACATAATAATTAGCAGCATAAATAATCGAACAAAAGATCATTATTTTCTCCTTTTTAAACATCACCTGCAAGTGCATAACCTGATCAGATTCGGTCAGCACCATAACATCAAAAATATTTGGATTCCAGCCGACAATTATTCTCGTTCCTTTATTACATCGAGCCCCATTAGACGTCCAGTGCCATGAACGGAAAACTGACTTGCAAACTCTAGAAAGATTACCCACCTCCACATGAGATTCAAAAATAGCACATAAACTCAAATTGAAATCTTTTATAGCATGACGAACCTCCGTTTGTTTAACGGGGCGGTTCAAACCCCTAATGTTCCATGAAGCGATACTAACCATTATTAACCGATGAAGAAGGAGTGCTTGCCCCTTTTTTAGCGTCTATTTTAATAGTTCCTTGCCTCAAAAAACCATCCATCTCATATCCATCCGTCTCGTTAAAATCATCAAGAACCTCTACATCATCCTCATCATGTTTGGCCACAACTGGTATATCACCCCCCCTCTTCGTCATTAATGCTCGGATCATTGAGGACATCAAAAGGATTTGTAGACTGAATATTACGCAAGCTCGAACCACTGACCGGCTCCTCTTTCTTTTTACCAACCACTGGCCTATACTCGAATTTTGGCTTAGGCTTATTCACCGGAAAACCAGTTTGTCTAGCAATCTTTCTGCTATGGACCCCTGTGTAACCCTCCTCATCAACCACCTGATAATTATTAGGACGTCTACCTTGATTATGTTGCTTACCAACCTTTTCCGTATTCCTAACATTACCTTGTTTCGAAACCTGGTGAGGACAAATATCATCAGAATGACCAAACACACAACAATGTGCGCAACGAAGAGGGTACCATTCATACTCAACAGACAAAGCTTCCTTAGAAAATCCTTCTCCCTCGAGATCAGGGATCGCCATTGTGATCTCTTCTCTAAGACTTTTATCAGCCGAAACCTCTATAAGAGCTCTCGCATAGCTACTGCGTCCCCACATGTGCACATCGACGTAGTATATGAATCTAGGGCTTTTGGTTCCCCAATAGTAGTCGCTATCATGCTAAGGCCATCCTCAGTATACGCAGCAATTGGAACATCATGAATTTTAACCCAAATCTGTACCTTTTTTACTTCCTTTTTTTCCAACTTAGACGATGGACTCCATTTATTTAGAAACATAGGTTGTGAACGAATAATCCAAGGGCCATCCTGCATGACCTTCATCATACCAGCTTCATCAGCAAATTTAAAGAAAAAGAACCCATTAGCGTTCATCATGGACTTCTGAATTCCATATTTTTTCCAATTGTTACGCACAAAATAGTCCACTACTGGGTAAGCCACTCGATCCCCGAGAAAATAACCAACCAAGGTATTAGCCATCTTATCTTGAACACTACGCACAGATTCTCTTGGAAGAACAACATCACACCCCTCGTGTACTGAATCACTAGCCAAAGAACGAAAATTCACCTTTAAGGATTTGTTTCCAAGCAAAGAATCAGCGTAAGACATAGGTTTCGAACTGCTTTCCACATTCACGTTAGCTCCCTGCACCCCTTCTTGCCCGACCTGATTATTACTCGACGTCTCACATTCCGGTGGCTTCATATCTAGATTAACCGGCGTAGTGATCTTGGTAAGTTCGTCGATAATATTTATCTTCTTTGGATCAGCAACAGTTCCACGACGAGGCAACATTGTATTGCCATCAATCTTAACCACACGACTAGCAATACCCTTGCCTAATAACGGAGGTTTACTACGATCACCAGGAACATATTCAGCCGACTTCTTACGCTCATCCATTGAAAATAAGACCACTCTCTCCTTCAGAACACTTAACAAACAAGCATGCACAAGAAAACCTAGATCAGCCTACAAGAACTGTTCAGGATATTTTAAAAAAGGCATAGGTTTTTAAGGAACTTGGCCCTAATCAAACGAAATTCAATTAAATTAGGGAAATAAAAACTAAGGATAGGATAGTGATTTCTATATCATTTCATTCTTTCCCTGTATTGTGCCACATGTTCTTCCGGGTCGGTGGTTGTTGGGTTTTTCACATGTTTATCAAAGTGATTTTATCCGTATAAAATAAAAACGCAGCGGAATATTATTTAAAACAAGTATACTTTCAAGATATAAAACCCATTTTATATGTAAAACCAATCCCGGATCCATATACGAACATGCATGCTATCAAAAATTAAAACACAACCATAGAGTGTTTCAAGAATACTACCTTCCAAGGAGTAAAGGATATGAAGAAGATGATGCTTCTTGAACGGTTGCCTTCAAGTGTATAAGACCTCAAGCTTGTATACCCCAAGCCTTCCAACAAACACTTAAGTTTAGCTAGGATTTTATACACTTATAACTCAAAATTGAAACCCTCTTGAAACCATCATATGGCCGAAAATTAGGACTATTTTGAGTTCTTGCACTTGATTTTTCAAACTTGAAAAGCCCTCTTGATCAATCACACCTTGGCCGATTTTTAGAGAGTATTTTTTCAAATCTTACACTTGAAAAATTATCTCCTAAATTGGCACTATCTTGGCCGAAAATTGTAGAGAGTTTTTTCTAGTTTTACACTACTTGAAAATATGTCTTCAAAAGTTTATTAAAACTTGTGAGAAAGTTGCCACCAAAAGGACCCAATCAAGATCCATGCAAACCATGCAAAAGCATGTCTTTTTATTGGACCACCCTTGTCTTGGGAAGAGGGGGGCGGCCCACCCTTTTTATTTTAAAAAAAAATAAATTTCTTTTAAACAATAAGTCTTGTATATATATATATATATATATATATATATATTATAACATTTATAAAATATAACATATCATATTTCAAGACTTTATAAGAAAAGTAAAACCCTAATTCTCTCTCTCTAGCAGGCGATTTTTCCCTTCCATGGATCCTTGATTCTTTCGAACTTTAGGGGTATAACAGTCTGTAATCAGGATTTGATTCATCAAACTCTTGTAACGAACTCGTTAGCACTTTCTGTTTCGATTTTTTCTTGGGTTTATTCTGTTCTTCTTCGCCGGCTTTAATCTTAAAGTCTGATCTGATTGAATAGCATATTGGGACTTTCGGTCCTACTGGTAAGGCAGTAACCTTGATTGATCGGGTGCTCTATTTGATTTCGTGAGGATTTTAGGGTTAGGGTTTTGCTAGATTTAGGGTTTTGTCTTTGTTCGTTTGGTGTCGTCTGGTACTCGAATCTGGTGCATGGTGTGCTGCTGCTTCGGTCTGTGAGAGAGTTGGGATCTTTAACATGGATGAACGTAAAAAACTTGACGGCAATGTACAGGATGGTCGGTTCAAACCACCATTACCGTTCCAGGGAATAGCTAGCAGGGTGGTGAATATTGAAGGAAACACCTTTGCTCCGAGAAGAGGTGTTGTCCAACAGTCCAATTCTGATCCGAAATTGATTAACGTTATTGATGAACTAACAAAGATTACCATTCCAATCAGTCCAGAGCAACATGACTTCGAAACAGTGAAACCGGATAGTGGCAGTAGCTTGAAAGGGCAGACATATGCGGAGAAACTGGCCACGGTCAAACCAGTTCAGAAGGTTAATTTCAGATTCATGGAAAACACTAAAGCCGCTGAAGACGTTGAAGTGGATGTTACTATTCCGATTGCATCCGTTAAACAGGTTCAGGACCGGTTTAACAATGTGTTATTTGGATATTTTCTGGGTAAAAGGCTAGCATTTCCGGTTGTCGAGTATTTTGTTAGCCATAGATGGGAAAAATATGGGTTGCAAAAGTGTGTGATGAATGGTAAAGGTTTCTTCTTTTTTAAATTCAAGACAAAGGATGGAATGGATCAAGTTATGAAGGATGGACCATGGCTTATTAGAAACAGTCCACTTTTCTTGAAACAGTGGTCAACAAATACTGAGCTGAAGAAGGAAGAACTAAAAAAGGTACCCGTGTGGGTTAAGATGCATGATGTCCCTTTGGCAGCTTATACGGAGGACGGCCTTAGTTTGATAGCTTCAAAGTTTGGAACCCCTAAGGTTCTTGATAATGAAACTACTAAGATGTGCTTAGACTCGTGGGGTAGGAGTGGATATGCTAGAGCGATAATTGAGTTAGATGCGGACAAGGAACTGAAGGAGAGTGTGACAGTGGCAATTCCAAATGTGGAAGAAGGTGGTTATCTTAAGAGTAACATCAGAGTGGAGTATGAATGGAAACCACCACATTGCAATTCTTGTAATGTGTCACACCCCCAAAATCTACACGCGGAGTATCACCGCTTGGAGGCGTGACTGACCAGGATCAAGCCACCAATCATATTGAACAATGTATGTAGTAAATATAATTCAACCAAACAATATGAAAGGTGTTCAAAACCAAAGCATAGTTAAGTGTTTAGCGGAAGCGTAATTGTAAAAACCCAATGTAAGTATTAAATATGAAATAAAGTAAAGTTTCTAGCATGGCACACACTGCCATGTCCCACAACGACCGCGTCTCCCTGTGCAAGCTCCATGAGTACCTAACGACCTTCAAGGCATGTAGCAACGAATCAACAACAAAGTTGAGCGAGTTTACAGTTGGTTGTTTAGTTATAGCATTCGTTTCGTAAATCATATGTTCGTTTTGTAAACCATGTATCGTATTAATTCGTATCGCGGTCTCCCAGACATATTTGTGAAGATAAGTGGGGGCTTCCCATGTATTAATAGACCACGCGTATCGACTGCTACGAAAATGTAAGAGGTGCCCTAAGTCAATGTCTATCAGCATTGACCCTTTGCCCATAGTACATTAGTACACGCCCGTCCGACTGGCACGGTGTGAGGTTTGTTAAACCCTAATAGCGCTATCTACTAATGACCCGCTCGCCATAGGCCTCGGCGATTAAGTCGATAAATGAGGGACTTAAAATGATAGAGTGATGGTCTTATGATCGTACGTATCCTGTCGTATGGGGAATACGTAAGTTTGTAGTTACCGTTCAGTTCTTTAACCCGTTCCCAACCCTTGGGAATCCCATGCCTTGGATAGAGTGTGAACTCACCTTGGTTTGCTCGGTATGCTAAAGAAATACACGCTCACAAATAATCAGTCACGACCTATAGTACGCACGTATATACAATCAGTTTCGTTCGTAAGGACTCGCATGCAAATCTAACATCCATAGTGCTTGGCAGTTAACATCATGTATCACGTAAGCAATTTAATCAATCTCATGCAATTCATGCTTCACATAAGTGTCTATCACAGTTTATTCCAACAGGGTTAATCTTCAACATAATTGAGAGGGTTAACAGTCTTAACGAAGTTAGCAATTTAACAGGAATAATAACTAACACTATTAATTAACTAACAGAATTAACAAACAAATAGAGTTAACCACTTAACAACTTAACAGGAATAATAACTAATAGAGTTACACAATTTAACGGAGTTAATGAAGTTAACAGAGTTAATAACTTAACCAGGTTAGTAACTAGCAAAAAAGTTACTAACTTAACCAAGTTAGTAACTAGCAAAGTAAAATAAACTAACAGTGGACGAAATCACATGCATGGGGAAATCACTTATGGACGAAAACCCTAGGCGACGAAATGCAAGGGTTTTCGTCGGATGTGGGGTGTGACGAAATCACTTATGTTTTCGTCTGGATCCTGTGATTTCGTCAGATACATCATCATCATTAATATCAGTTGCAAGCTACAACAACCCTAATCATCGCCTAACATTTACATCGATAGTAACAGCCTTTTGATCGATCGGATCTATTCATACAGTCACCTTAATTAATCAATTCACAATCAAACATATATGCATACATCAACCAGTCGATTAGCATGACATATCACATAACCGAATTCCTGATCACATTAATATCATTCAGATCGGATCATCATTATCAGTCACACATGGTCGATCATATTATCTCATATACATGACAGTTCGTAGACAATATATATATAAATCATCTATTCATACGTTCATAAAGCAATCATAGTTACACACAAAAATCAAACAACGATATATATATATATATATGATGAAACCAAACAGATCCTAGCCACAGTTGATTACTACCCAGCAAGATGAACAACGAATCAGTCGTTACGAGAGGCTTCGAGATCCTCAACTTGCCGTCGGGTTCCAAGGGTAGCGAGAGAGAGAGAACGTGATAGGTGGTTAGGGTTTTTCCAAATGCCGTTCTCGCGTAAAGGTTCTAATAAAATTATATCTAATCGTCACCTGGGCCAAGCCCACTCTTGATTTCGTTGGCGACACTAGTGGACGAAAACACATATGTGTTTTCATCAGGAACTGTTTTCGTGAGTAAGTGTTTTCGGCTAGGGAGTGATTTCATGGGTAAGGGTTTTCGGCCAAGACTTGAACATTTGTTTTGAATATATATATACTGTCATACTATCCATACACAATATATAACACATATATACATATCATGCATACCGCAAATCTACAAACACACTTAATACACACCGTATATAACATATCAATCACAAGACGGTTTAACATATTACAAACGTGTACGGTTGTGAAACAAACAAGTCGTGTCAACAAACAACTTAACAATAAACGCGCAATTAAATCTTGGAAGCTTGAGTTGTCACATTATCCCCAACTTGAAAGAAATTTCGTCCCGAAATTTAGCGCGAGGTTACTGAGGAAGCTAGTTGTGTTGTGTAGTTTACTGGTTTTCCTGGGGTGTCACATCATCCCCCCGTTGATTTGGAATTTCGTCCCGAAATTCTGTAGTAGCTTCAGCCTCAGTAGTGGTTACACTGTTTCCGAACAACTGGGGATACTTGAGTTTCATTTGATCTTCTCGTTCCCAAGTAAACTCTGGGCCACGACGGGAGTTCCAACGAACCCGAACAAGAGGTATTCTGGTGTGCTTGAGGACCTTAACATCTCGGTCCGTGATTTCAACTGGTTCCTCGATGAATCGCAACTGATCGTCGATAGTGAGCTCCTTCAAAGGAACTATGAGGGTCTCATCTGACAGACACTTCTTCAGATTCGACACGTGAAATACGTTGTGAACTGTACTGAGTTCTGCAGGTAGGTTTAGTTTGTAGGTCACCTTGCCTATTTTCTCTATGATTTCGAATGGTCTGACGTATCGCGGATTGAGCTTGCCTCGTTTGCCAAAACGAACAACACCCTTCCAGGGTGAAACTTTGAGTAGCACTCGATCCCCAACTTGGAACTCGAGTGGTTTCCGGCGTTTGTTTGCGTAGGCTTTCTGACGGTCACGAGCTGCCGCCATGCATTGTCGTATCTGAGCAATTCGTTCTGTTGCATCTACTACAAGTTCTGGACCTGTGATCTGACTATCACCCACCTCTGCCCAACAAAGAGGTGATCGGCATTTACGCCCGTACAATGCCTCAAATGGAGCGGCTTGAATGCTGGTGTGGTAACTGTTGTTATACGAAAACTCCACTAAAGGGAGGTGTTTTTCCCAGCCGTTGCCGAAATCGATTACACATGCCCGCAGCATGTCTTCTAGGGTTTGGATGGTGCGTTCAGACTGCCCATCTGTTTCCGGTGGTAAGCTGTGCTCATGTCTAAACGAGAGCCAAAAGATTTGTGCATCGCTTGCCAAAGTTCTGAAGTAAAACGTGCATCACGATCGGAGATAATAGAGGTTGGCACCCCGTGCCTCGAAACCACTTCCTTAAGGTAGACGTCTGCTAGAGTGGAGAACTTATCCGTTTCCTTAATAGCCAAAAAGTGTGCAGACTTTGTGAGTCGATCCACGATCACCCAAATAGTATCATTTCCACGTTGAGATCTAGGCAGGCCAGTCACAAAATCCATGGAAATTTGCTCCCATTTCCATTGAGGAATATCTGGTTGTTGGAGTAGGCCTGATGGTTTCTGGTATTCGGTCTTGACTCTCGCACAAGTCAAACATTTGCTAACGTAAGTTGCTAGGTGAGCTTTCATGCTAGGCCACCAATACGTAGTTCTGAGGTCATGGTACATTTTATCCGAACCAGGATGTACCGAGTAACGAGACTTATGCGCTTCATCCATCACAAGCTCGCGTAAGTTTCCATAGTGTGGGACCCAGATGCGTCATGTTACGTAATAGGCGCCGTCTTCCTTTTGTTCAAACCGTTGCCTTGAGCCGCGTAGTGCTTCAGCCCTGACGTTTTCTGGTTTCAATGCTTCTACCGGAGCATCTCGTATCTGTGAAGGAAGACTAGATTGGATGGTGAGTTGTAGTGCTCGCACACGCCTAGGTGTAGTATCCTTTCGGCTGAGGGCGTCGGCCACAATATTGGCTTTGCCTGGATGGTACTTGATGGCACATTCGTAATCATTCAATAACTCGACCCATCGACGTTGTCGCATGTTCAACTCTTTCTGTTTGAAGATATGCTCGAGACTCCTGTGATCGGTGTAGATGGTGCACTTGGTACCGTACAGGTAATGTCTCCATATCTTAAGCGCGAAAATAACAGCTCCCAGCTCTAGATCATGTGTAGTGTAATTCCTTTCATGAACTTTAAGTTGACGTGAAGCATATGCAATAACCTTGTCACGTTGCATCAACACACATCCAAGACCCTGAATGGATGCGTCGCAATAGACCACAAAATCGTCTGTGCCCTCTGGCAATGAGAGAATAGGTGCGCTGCAAAGCCTATCCTTTAAGTGCTGAAATGCTGATTCCTGTGCATTTCCCCAACGATAAATAACGCCTTTCTGAGTTAATGAGGTGAGAGGTTGCGCAATCTTCGAGAAGTCTTTGATTAACCTTCTATAGCAACCCGCCAAACCCAAGAATTGGCGGATTTCCGTTGGTGTGCGAGGTGCAGGCCAGTTCTTAATCGAGTCTACCTTAGATGGATCAACATGAATCCCATCCTTGTTTACCACGTGGACTAGAAAGTGGACTTCACGAAGCCAGAAGTCGCATTTTGAAAACTTGGCGTACAGTTGTTCTGCTCGAAGGAGTTCCAAAATGAGTCGTAAATGCTGCTCGTGTTCCTCCTGACTCTTGGAGTAGATCAAAATGTCGTCGATGAATACAATCACAAACTTATCCAGATAAGGCTTGCACACTCTGTTCATAAGATCTATAAAGACTGCAGGCGCGTTTGTTAGCCCGAATGGCATGACCAGAAACTCGTAATGGCCGTAGCGTGTTCTGAATGATGTTTTGGAGACGTCCTCGTCCCAGACTCTCAGTTGATGGTAGCCTGACCTCAGATCAATCTTTGAATAGTAGCTCGACCCTTTCAGCTGGTCGAACAAGTCGTCAATGCATGGAAGAGGATAGCGATTCTTTACGGTCACCTTGTTTAGTTCGCTGTAGTCGATGCACATTCTAAAGGTACCGTCTTTCTTCTTTACAAATAATACTGGAGCTCCCCAGGGCGAAGAGCTAGGGCGAATAAAACCCTTATTCAAGAGTTCTTGCAATTGCTTGGACAGTTCTTCCAGTTCGGTTGGAGCTAAGTGATAAGGTGCTCGAGCTATGGGTGCTGCTCCAGGAGCTAGCTCGATTTGAAATTCGACCTGGCGATGAGGCGGTAGCCCGGGTAAATCTTCAAGAAACACTTGAGGAAAGTCGCGTACTACTGGAATATCCTCTATTCTCTTCTCCTTCGTTGATGTGTCAGTAACAAGTGCTAAGATAGTGGTGTGACCCTTTCGCAAACACTTATGGGCCTTAAGGAAGGAGATGATGCCCACTACAGCACCACTCTTGTCGCCTTGAATTTCGAGAGGTTCTTTGCCAGAACGGGGAATACGAACAATCTTCTCTTTGCATAGGATCTCTGCTTGCTGTTGTGATAACCAATCCATCCCAATGACGATGTCGAAACTACCCAAAACTATAGGGATGAGATCGATAGAGAAAGTCTGACCAGCTAAGACGAGATTACAACCCTTAACTATGTGTGTGGCTTCTAGGCTTTTACCATTTGCTAACTCTACGACATGCTTGGTGTTCAAAGGTGCTGGTGTGCGTTTAAGCATTTGACTAACTTTTAGAGACACATAACAGGTATCGGCACCCGAATCAAATAAAACAGTAACATAAAAGTCGTCGAGAAGAAACTTACCCATCACTACGTTAGGATCATTCCTTACGTCACCCTGACCACTCACGAACGCTTGACCTCGGGCGCCATTGTTTCCATTGTTTCCCCCGTTGTTACCCCCACTGTTGTTTCCGTTTCCCTGATTATTGTTGTTGTTCTGATTCTGGTTTAACTGGGGGCAGTCCCGCTTGAAATGGCCCTCAGCACCACACTGAAAGCACCCCCTGTTTCCTCGCTGTTGCTGCTGGTTCTGTGAAGCTGGTGGTTGTTGTTGATGGTTCTGATTCGCATGTCGTGAACTCCTGCAATCCTTAGCTTCATGACCCATCTTGAGACACCTCTGGCAACGACCCCTGTTGCACTGACCAATGTGGTGTCTGTTACATCTATTGCACTTTGGGTGATTTCCTCGATATCCACCCTGCCCTTGACTACCAGAAGACTGCTGACCCGGACTCTGGTAGTCATCAATCTTTCGCTGCTGTGCCTGGGACTGAACTGAAGTTGAACCCTTGCTGGAGGTTCCATCCCATTTTCTCTTGTTATCACTGGGAGTAGCAGAAGTAGTAGTAGCAGTAGCACCAATACGTTTAGGCAGCTTGTTCTGTTCCACTGCCTGGTCTGTGAGACGATGAGCAAGACAAGTAACATCCTGGATGGTAGCAAGGTTAGCAGCAGTCACATGGCTTTGAATCTCTGGTACTAAGCCTTTGAGGTACATCTCAATGCGTTTGATGGGAGGATCCACCATAGTTGGACATAACACTGCCAGTTCGTTGGATCGTTTCGTGCACGCTTCTATCTCTGACCCCGTCATCTTCAGGTTAAAGAACTCCACTTCCAGCTTGTGGATGTCATCACGACTACAGTATTCACGTTTGATCAGTTCCTTAAAATCATTCCATGGGGTAGCATTAGCAGCCGCCAGCCCCAGCATCTGAACTTGCGCGTTCCACCAAGTTAGCGCAGTGCCTTCGAGAGTACCAGTGGCGTACTTCACCCTGCGAGCCTCAGGGCATTCACACATCTCGAAGACCGATTCGAGCTTCTCGAACCAGTGGAGGAGTCCAACGGCTCCTTCAGTGCCACTGAAAGTACTAGGACGACAGTCCATAAAAGTCTTGAATGTGCATACAGGCTGCTAAGCATGCTGACCTATCGTGTGCGTAAGAGTAAACAAAATTAAGCACAAGTGTTGGGTTACGAGAGTAGGATCTAAAGATCCTAGAGTAAGTTGTGACGGCAGGCTATACCTCCTGCCTGGGCAGCTGCGAGTGCTGCAGTAACTTGTTCAGTGATCAAAGCCGCCAACTGGGCTTGAGTTAAGTTAACGCGTCCAATCATGATCTTCACATCAAAGGAAACATGAGTGAGAAAGGTTCGAGAAAGTGCGATGACAGAAGAGTGTAAGCACATAAGTGTTTTCAATCAATAGTTGTTACGTTTATCTAAGCATACCATGAGCAAAGTTCTATGTAATCTAGCAAGTAGGCAATGTAAACACAAATCCTATCACCTAGAATGTTGAGTCTTGCACGTGGAGCGAGGCGTTGTTGTGGATTGTTGAGCACTGTTCAGGTTATAGTCTGGTTTTAACAAAAACTTTTTCCTTTATTAAAACCAAGTTCACTATAACCAATGGCTCTGATACCAATCTGTCACACCCCCAAAATTCACACGCGGAGTATCACTGCTTGGAGGCATGACTGACCAGGATCAAGCCACCAATCATATTGAACAATGTATGTAGTAAATATAATTCAACCAAACAATATGAAAGGTGTTCAAAACCAAAGCATAGTTAAGTGTTTAGCGGAAGCGTAATTGTAAAAACCCAATGTAAGTATTAAGTACGAAATAAAGTAAAGTTTCTAGCATGGCACACACTGCCATGTCCCACAACGACCGCGTCTCCCTGTGCAAGCTCCATGAGTACCTAACGACCTGTAAGGCATGTAGCAACGAATCAACAACAAAGTTGAGCGAGTTCACAGTTGGTTGTTTAGTTATAGCATTCGTTTCGTAAATCATATGTTCGTTTTGTAAACCATGTATCATATTAATTCGTATCGCGGTCTCCCAGACATATTTGCGAAGATAAGTGGGGGCTTCCCATGTATTAATAGACCACGCGTATCGACTGCTACGAAAATGTAAGAGGTGCCCTAAGTCAATGTCTATCAGCATTGACCCTTTGCCCATAGTCCATTAGTAAACGCCCGTCCGACTGGCACGGTGTGAGGTTTGTTAAACCCTAATAGCGCTATCTACTAATGACCCGCTCGCCATAGGCCTCGGCGATTAAGTCGATAAATGAGGGACTTAAAATGATAGAGTGATGGTCTTATGATCGTACGTATCCTGTCGTATGGGGAATACGCAAGTTTGTAGTTACCGTTCAGTTCTTTAACCCGTTCCCAACCCTTGGGAATCCCATGCCTTGGATAGAGTGTGAACTCACCTTGGTTTGCTCGGTATGCTAAAGAAATACACGCTCACAAATAATCAGTCACGACCTATAGTACGCACGTATATACAATCAGTTTCGTTCGTAAGGACTCGCATGCAAATCTAACATCACATAGTGCTTGGCAGTTAACATCATGTATCACGTAAGCAATTTAATCAATCTCATGCAATTCATGCTTCACATAAGTGTCTATCACAGTTTATTCCAACAGGGTTAATCTTCAACATACTTGAGAGGGTTAACAGTCTTAACGAAGTTAGCAATTTAACAGGAATAATAACTAACACTATTAATTAACTAACAGAATTAACAAACAAATAGAGTTAACCACTTAACAACTTAACAGGAATAATAACTAATAGAGTTACACAATTTAACGGAGTTAATGAAGTTAACAGAGTTAATAACTTAACCAAGTTAGTAACTCGCAAAGTAAAATAAACTAACAGTGGACGAAATCACATGCATGGGGAAATCAGTTATGGACGAAAACCCTAGGCGACGAAATCCAAGGGTTTTCGTCGGATGTGGGGTGTGACGAAATCACTTATGTTTTCGTCTGGATCCTGTGATTTCGTCAGATACATCATCATCATCAATATCAGTTGCAAGCTACAACAACCCTAATCATCGCCTAACATTTACATCGATAGTAACAGCCTTTTGATCGATCTGATCTATTCATACAGTCACCTAAATTAATCAATTCACAATCAAACATATATGCATACATCAACCAGTCGATTAGCATGGCATATCACATAACCGAATTCCTGATCACATTAATATCATTCAGATCGGATCATCATTATCAGTCACACATGGTCAGTCATATTATCTCATATACATGACAGTTCGTAGACAATATATATATAAATCATCTATTCATACGTTCATAAAGCAATCATAGTTACTCACAAAAATCAAACAACGATATATATATATGATGAAACCAAACAGATCCTAGCCACAGTTGATTACTAACCAGTAAGATGAATAACGAATCGGTCGTTACGAGAGGCTTCGAGATCCTCAACTTGCCGTCGGGTTCCAAGGGTAGCGAGAGAGAGAGAACGTGATAGGTGGTTAGGGTTTTTCCAAATGCCGTTCTCGCGTAAATGTTCTAATGAAATTATATCTAATCGTCACCTGGGCCAAGCCCACTCTTGCTTTCATTGGCCACACTAGTGGACGAAAACACATATGTGTTTTCATCAGGAACTGTTTTCGTGAGTAAGGGTGTTTTCGGCTAGGGAGTGATTTCATGGGTAAGGGTTTTCGGCCAAGACTTGAACATTTGTTTTGAATAAATATATACTGTCATACTATCCATACACAATATATAACACATATATACATATCATGCATACCACAAATCTACAAACACACTTAATACACACCGTATATAACATATCAATCACAAGACGGTTTAACATATTACAAACGTGTACGGTTGTGAAACAAACAAGTCGTGTCAACAAACAACTTTACAATAAACGCGCAATTAATGCGAAAATGGAAATCTTGGAAGCTCGAGTTGTCACATAATGTGTTTGGACATGGGAGTGAAGATTGTCCCAACAGAGTTATCGACAAAAATACTGAGGTGGCTCATGACAACGAGAAGATTGATGCTCAGGGGTTTAAGAGTGGTAACAATCGGAAAAAAGGTTCAAAACAACAGTTTAATGTGAAGGACAGGCAGCGATTAATATACAGGCCAAAGAAAACAAATGAGAGAGCGGATTCTACCAATCCGAGTTCTTCCAAAGGTCCGACTAATCCCAAAGAACCGGTAATCAGAACTTCTAACACATTTGATGCTTTGAATAATATGAATGATGAGTGGGGATCCGAGACTGATGAGGTTAGAATAGACCCGAATGTGGGAGGGTATAATTTTATGAACGATTATCAACCAAATAATACAGGTGCAAGCACACCTGATCAGGAGGTTATTAATGGATAGTTTTGCGGCTTGGAATGTTAGGGGATTGAACCACCCCCTCAAACAAAAGGAGGTTCAAAAGTTTTTAAAAGATAATAATTTGCAAGTTATAGCTATTCTGGAGTCTCATGTTCAAGTGGATAATCTCAACAAGGTGTGTAAGAATGTGTTTCGGAATTGGGATTGGACGTCAAATGGAAGTATGTGTAACAAAGGTACGCGTATTATCTTAGGATGGAATGTGGATAACATGGATGTTGTAGTTGTGCATGCTACTAGCCAAGTCGTTCATACTCAAGTTCATTTCAAAAAAGATAGAACTATGATAAATGTGTCTTTTGTTTATGCTAGTAACAATGATCAAGAAAGGAAAAAATTGTGGGACGCGTTGAAAGTTCATAAAGGGGCGGTTCAATCGTGTCCATGGATTATTATGGGGGATTTTAATGTAGTCCTGAATTTAGAAGACAAGTGCGCCGGCTCATCTATAGTTAGTGCGGCTTTGAGAGATTTCAATGATTGTGTGAATTATCTTGAAGTGTTGGATATTAGAGCTCATGGAATGCAATATACGTGGAACCAACGGCCAAAGGATGGTATTGGAATTCGAAGGAAACTGGACAGAATTATGGGGAATATTAGCTTTGTGGATAAGTTCGTGGATGCCTATGCGGTGTTTCTTCCAAATGGTATTTCGGATCATTGCCCTGCTTTATTAAAAATTCATATGGCGTCTAAGAACAAACCTAAACCGTTTAAATTTACTAACCTCTTGACCCATAATAAAGAATTTTTGGAAGTGGTAAGTAATGGATGGGCCGTAGAGGTGTTGGGAGTCCCAATGTTTCGTGTTGCTAAGAAGCTTAGAAGTCTTAAGCATCCTTTTAGAGTGTTGCTGAAAAACAAGGTAACATTCATAAAAAGGTAACTGATTTGAAGGCTGAGCTGGATACTTTACAGAAGAACTTAGACGCTGACCCGTTTAATATGAGCATTAAAGAAGCCGAATCAGTTTGTGTTAAGAAGTACTTGGAGGCTACTTTAGATGAGGAGAGATTCTTGAAACAAAAAGCGAAACAAAAGTGGCTTGAAGCTGGTGACTCGAATACAGCTTACTTCCATAATGTCTTGAAATGTTGCAATCATATTAACAAAATTAATGTCATCAAAGACACGGCTGGAAATAGTTATGAAGGTGCCAAAGTTTCTATGGCTCTGGTTAATCACTTTCGAGATTTCTTGGGCTCGGATGGGGGTATGGTCAGTCGAGTTAGTCAAGACTTATTCTCGGCTACTCTTAATCCTTTCGTGGCGGATTCTATGTGCAGGCTAGTGTCTCCGGAAGAAGTTAAAGCTGCTATTTTTTCTATCAATGAAAACAAGGCTCCGGGACTAGATGGTTATACGTCTGAATTCTATAAAAAAGCTTGGAATATTGTTGGAATTGAGGTAACGGCAGCTATTATTGATTTCTTTGAATCGGGTAGATTGCTTCAGGAGATTAACCACACATTTCTTGCTCCCATCCCAAAGGTTTCTACACCGGGAGTAGTCACAGACTACAGGCCTATATCGTGTTGTAATGTGGTGTATAAGGGCATTAGTAAGATTATCACTACTAGGATTCTTGAAGGTTTAAAGGATCTTATAAGTGAAAACCAGTCGGCGTTTGTGCCAGGCAGGAGGATTTTGGACAATATAATGTTGACGCAAGAGCTAATGCATAATTATCATCGGCAAACGGGTCCTACGAGATGTGCTATGAAGGTGGATATCCAAAAAGCGTATGATACGGTAGATTGGAGATTTTTACGTGATGTTTTGCATGGGTTTGGTTTTCGTCCGATGTTTATAGCTTGGATTATGGAATGTGTCACTTCCACTTCTTTTTCGCTTAGTGTGAATGGCAACATTCACGGTTACTTTAAAGGAAAGAGAGGCTTGCGTCAAGGTGATCCAATGTCTCCCTACTTGTTCACCATGGTCATGGAGGTTTTAACACTCATTCTAAACAAAAACACTGAATTGGATTCTTCTTTTCGGTTTCATCATAAGTGTGAGAAGCAAATGATAATCAACGTGTGTTTTGCCGATGACCTCTTATTATTTGCTAGGGGTGATGTGGGTTCGGTAAAGGTGATTATGCGCTCGTTAAAAAAGTTTGAAGAAGCTTCGGGTCTTGTTCCTAGTAATGCGAAAAGTTCCATATTTTTTAGTAATGTTCCTTCATCGACTAGGAGTAGGATTGCTACTTTGGTTCTGTTTGAGGAGGGGAGACTTCCTATTAAGTACTTGGGGGTTCCGTTGCTTGCTTCGCGGCTGCTGGTTAAGGATTGCAAAGTGTTAGTGGAGCGGGTTTCTAAACGTATAAATGATTGGAAAAACAGGTTCCTCTATTTGCTGGTAGGCTTCAGCTGGTCGTTTCTGTGCTCTCTTCAATCCATGTGTATTGGGCTTCAGTGTTTATTTTGCCGGTCAGCATCATCAAAGAGCTGGAGTGTAAAATGAAATGGTTCTTATGGGGATATGATACGGGTTCGAAGGGTAGAGCTAAAGTGGCATGGAAGGACGTTTGTCTTCCAAAAGTGGAAGGGGGTTTGGGCATTCGTCGGATCTCGGATGTGAATAAGTCTTTGATGGCTTACCACATTTTCAGTATTTTGTCCGGTAGGAATTCGTTGTGGACCAACTGGATCGGATTACATAGACTTCGTGGCAGAAGCATTTGGGATATCCCGGTTCAAGCCAAGTCGCCCTGGGGATGGAAAAGATTAATGAAGTGTAGATATATTTTTCGGGATCATTTCTGGAGCAAGGTTGGTAATGGTCTTAGCACGTCCCTTTCGTTCGAAAGTGGACGACTGAATGTCCTCTACAGAATGTTGTGACGCCGCGTCAAATGGCTAGATATGGTTTTAATATCAAGTCTAGAGTGGCGGATGCTATTAGCGACGGTCGTTGGGTGTGGCCGGAAGCTTGGAGGAGCGTGTACCCTATTTTGTTTCAACTACGGCCTCTTAGCTTGTCTACTATGCAGGATAAAGTTGTATGGATGAATACGAATGGTAAGCTTGTTCCTTTTTAGTCTAAGGAGGTGTGGGAATCGATCAGAGTTCGTGATCAGCAAACGGATTGGTCGAAAATTATTCAGTCTCCATTTAATATCCCCAAACATGCTTTCGTGTGTTGGCTTATTTTTAAAAAGAAACTTTGGACCCAGGATCGGATTTTACGATGGAACAATACAGTCACGGGCTCAATGAATCAGATGTGCTGCTTGTTATGTTATTCAGGATTAGAGACCCACGAGCACTTGTTTTTCGAATGCTCATACTCGAAATTAGTATGGTGCAAAGTGAGGTGTAAAATTGGCATGGATTCGGTTTTAGAAGCATGGGAGGATATAGTTTCAAGGCTCGTCTCTACAGCTAGTTCGAAATCGGTTTATGCTGTTGCTAGTAGACTGGTTGTGGCAGCAGCAGCTTATGCTATTTGGAGTGAAAGAAACTCGAGATTCTTCAGCAACAAGTTGAGACCCCCGGAGCAAATTGCCGATGGTATTATTAGCGCTGTGAGAGCAAAATTAATTTCCTTCAAGTACAAGCAAACTTCTAATGTTAAGCGGTTTTTGGAGGAATGGAAGACGGATAAAGAAGACTTCTTGAATGAAGAGTGAAGACCAATTTCTGTTTTGTCTTTGATGTAATTGGTTGTTTTTTGTTTGTTTTGTGTTTCACTCTTTAGTGGTATGCCACTAAGAGAACTAGGGAGTATTTCAGCTTCCTACTTGTTTTTTTTTTTTTTTTTTTTTTTTGATATTTTATAAAATCACCGGGGTAAACCCTTTACCCAAAAAAAAAAAATTCAAGACTTTATGCAATATCTCACAACCTTTTAAAATGTTATTTAACCAATTAAATAATAAAATAAAATATTCTCTCAAAATAAATTATCCATATAATTTATTAGTTTGTCAAGTGCAATTATTTAGAAAACCAATTTCTAAATATTATAAGTGTTTGTCTAGCTTGTATTTGGGTATGACTCGACTTGGATCATAACGTACTAGCCACATCAATTTAATATGTGTCTTGGGCATACAGAGTCCAACAATCTCCCACTTGCACAAGATACATAGAAGATTGATGCAAGTAGTAAAGACCTCCTAACTATAGTTTACTACCCCTAATATGTATGACTATATGTCCCATTCAATCACATGATCCCCTTCAAGTCCCTTACTTGAAAATGATTTAGTTGAATCTATCATTTATCCCTTTGTTGCAGATGTCATCTCAAATCCAGAGACATACAGTGATCATTCTCTGTTGATTTAACTTTAGCAGGCCTTAGACATCTTACTCTCAACGAATAAGAGGAATAAATCCCGTCTTGACTACATATGTCTCTCACAATCACCTTGTATCACACCTGAGCTTAGCCTTATGTACTATCATATTACTGACAGCGAAGAAATAAGTCAAGGTATAATATTTGGTGAATATCAAGACCCAATATGTATCTCAGGTCAGAGGATACTATGATATTCTCCTTTACTCAAATTTACTTATGATCAATCACAAATGATTCCATGCAGTAATATTTGAGAGCGAGTCAGTCAAATATTTGTATCCCACAAATATCTATGAACTTTGGCAGCAACACTTTGATCTATATTCATACCTAATGAATATCCACCAATCCAAGTTCATAATAGTCTTACATTCATATTTGTTTCCACAAGTATGATCGACTACGGACATTTAGAATAAGCAACTTATTCATGGATTTAAACATGCTAAAATGGAACATAACTCAACATACCATGTGAGAGTTATAATAACAGTTGTTCCAATTTCCAAAATACAAAATAGATCAAATCCATTCACTAGAATATCGAAGTCCTAAGGCACAAGTATGACCCTTCATGCTTTGCCCGTTCAAGGATCTTCGTGAGTGGATCCGCAATATTTTGATCAGTGTGAACTTCGCGAATACAAATCTTTCCCTTTTTCAACTTCATCCCTTATGTAGTTGAAACTCCGCTCAATGTGCCTAGTCTTTTGATGTGCACGAGGTTCCTTGATTTGAGCAATCGCACCATCGTTATCACAAAGATCTCTAGGGGTCCTGAATGGTACGGACTTCCTCTAGACCGGCAATAATTCAAGTGGCTGATCCACATGAATCATTTCGATGAGTGAAGCGGCGATGTATTCTGATTCTGTAGTGGACAGTGCTACCCTGATTGTGATTGAGAATCATCTCGATCGGTTTGGAAACACGTATCCATGTAACCCTTTACAACGAATTCCGAAACTCGCATTCCTGTAACCCTTTACAACGAGTTCTTCTTCACCAGATCCATATATTAGAAATATATCCTTAGTCCTTCTAAGGTATTTCAATATATATTTTAACAGTCACTCAATGACCGTTACTCGCTGGTATCTTCTCGTCGTGCTTAAAGCGCATGACGTGTCCGGTCTAGTGCATATCATTACATAGATTACAGATGCTATAGCAGATGCATATGGGATTCCTTTCATTCTTTCTTGCTCATCCTTTGAGCTTGGACATTGAGACGCACTCAATATTGTCCTCTCTTGAATAGGTACCAAACCTTTCATAGAGCTCTATATCTTGAACCTTTTCAAGACTTTGTCAATGTATGCACTTTAGTTTAAACCTATCAAGCGCCTTGATCTATCCCTATAGATCTTTATTCCAAAATATAGGCGACTTCACCAAGATCCTTAATGGAAGAACAACTTCCAAGCTAGGTTTTTACACCTTCCATGGTTGGAATGTCATTTCCAAATAGTAGAATGTCATCAACATACAATACTAAGAAAGTGATGATGCTCCCACTAGCCTTCTTATACACACAAGCTTCATCGCCGTTCTTGATGAATAAAAAATTCTTAATTTCTTCATCAAAACGGTGACTCCAACTTCTATATGCTTGTTTCAATCCATAGATTGATTTCTTTAACTTGCAAACTTTGTCAGGATGTTTTGGATCGACAAAACTTTCAGGCCGAACCATATAGACATCTTCCTCAAGATATCTATTAAGGAAAGCCGTTTTGACATCCATTTGCCAAATCTCATAATCATATTATACAGGGATGGCAAATAATATCCTTATTGACTTTAGCATCGCCACAGGAGAAAAGGTCTCATCATAATCAACCCTTTGAGTTTGAGTGAAACCTTTTGCTACAAGTCTCGCTTTATAAGTATCCAAGTTACCATGCACATCTGTTTTCTTCCTGAAAACCCACATACCTCCAACTACTTTGGAGTTAAGAGGTGGCACAACCAATTCCCATACTTGGTTGTCATACATGGATTGCATCTCTATGTTCATGGCTTCAAGCCATTTGTCACAATCGGATTTTGACATTGCATCATGGTATGTGGTAAGTTCACCCGAATCTACCACGTAGCATCCATCCATGAAAAATCCATATGTTTCAGGTGGACTACTAATTCTACCAAAATCTGTGAACATTTTGTGTGTTCTGATCAACCTCTTGATCGTTTTCAACAACCTCTTGTTGAGCGCTAGTATCAACCAAATGTGTATCATCTTGTGGTTCTTGATCCTCCTCAAGTTCCACTGTTCTATCACTAGTTCCTTCTATAAGGAACTTAGCTTCTAAGAACTTAGCCTTTTGAGCAACAAATACCTTTTGCTCTGTTGGATCGTAGAATTAATATCCTATACCATCTTTAGGATATCCTACAAAGATACACTTAGTGGATCGTACTTCCAATTTGTTTGGGGTGTATTGCTTCACATAAGCTTCACCTTCAAATATGATAATGATGGAACCCTTCCATGCCATATTTCAAAAGGTGTCGTATCCACTTTCTTGGTTTGGGCCATACGGGCCGTGGAGAGCAAAACCTAACCCCAAAATGATAGAGATAATGCGCTCCTAGCCATCATAGATCGAACCATATCAAATAGAGTTCGACTCCTCCTCTATCGAAACGAAGAACTTTAAAAAAGTTGATTTTGTACTTCACTTTTGAAGATTTTAAACGTTTCAAAACTTCTTCTTTGTTGTCGGTAAAAGTAATGAAGTATCTTTCACCATTCCTAGTCATTGGCTTAAAAGGATCACATATATCCGAATGTATGATACCTAATAAATCTTTTGCCCTTTCCCACTAAAGGGTTTCTTAGTCATTTTACCTCGTAAACTAGATTCACACATATCAAATGAACCAACTTCATTTGTCTCCAAAAGACCATTCTTTCGAAGTGTTTACATTTGACATCTGTTTATATGACCAAGGCGATAATACCAAAGATAGGTCTCACTCAAATCCATTTTGAGTTTCTTGGTGATTGCTTGGTACATCGAACTATCAAATGATGTATTATTATGAATCAATTCATAAATACCATTTGAAAGCATAGCTTTAAAGTAAAACCATGTCATTCAACGAAATATAAATGTCATTGTTTACAAACTTTAAATCAAAAACCATATTGTCTTATAAGGGAAACTTGAATAATGTTCCTAGTCAAACTAGGAGCATTCATAATATTTTTAAAACAATTTCCAAACCATTTGGAAGTTTCAAAACATAGTCTCCTAGGGCTTCACTTGAACTTTCGTTCCATTGCCCATAAAGAGACTAATGTCTCCCTTCTTGTAATGCTAATTTCTCTTGAACTCTTGCAACAAATTGCAAACATGAGTTCCACATCTGGTATCTAATACCCATGTGTTAGAAGAAATAACATTAAGGTCAATATGTTTCATAAAGATTGTACCTGAGGTTTGCCTAGCATCCCTCTTAGTTTTCAACTCTTTGAGATAGGTTGGACAATTCTTTTTCAAATACCCTATCTCACCATACTCAAAACATGGATTGTTCGTGGCAACCTTTGCCTTCTTATATTTTGGTTTCGGTGGTTCCGCTTTAGCCTTTTTTTTTCCCCTTTGAATTACCCGTTTCCATTTTCAACATTTACTTTGGTGTCGGGGTGATGCCCTTTCTTGTTGCGACCCTCATTGATCGTTAGAATGGATAAAGCCCTTTTATCCATATTGAGCCTTTCGAGGCGATCAATGTGGCTTTTCATCTTAAAGACATAAGATGAGACCGATTGGGTTTCCTCCATTCGACATGCATGAAGCGCTCAAACCGTTTCGAAGCGTTCTACCCTTAGGAACATTTCCTACAATTGGTTAATCATGTCGTATGCTCATGATGTTCAAAAAATCCTTTTGAATCTCGGGAATCATAGTTCCTAACATGAGGCAAAAAGCTTGCATAGTATCCTCGATATACTTAATTCAATCGTTATAGGCATTCTTATCTTCCATAAGATGTTCATCAGGAATAGGATCGTTCAACACCTAGGATATCTTTTCTTACTTGAGAACGATTCTTAAGTTTCGACATTAATTCATAAAGTGTTATGATTGAGACGATCCTTATCAAGGATTGTTTTTAGTGATAGGTTACGGACGGTTTGGGTAATTTTGTTAGCGGCCATCTACAAAATTTAACAAGGTTCAGTTTTAGTATTTTTGATATTATTATATTTTAATCATTAATACCCTTTTATGTCTCATAGACAATTAATAATTAAAATCTAGAATCCAACGTTACATTTAAATATTGGTTACGTGACCTTTATCCCATTATTTAAATTAACAAGGTAGTCAACGTTTGACAATTGCAACCATTTGTAGCTTCTAGCCATATGGGATCGGTTAAACATCTTTATGTTTAGTTTGCATGTTTAATCCCATCAACACCTTTGTTCCCCATGCTTCGGTGACCCTAAGTTCATGGTTTCCAAATCAAGTCGTCCAACTTACACACACGTGTGAGTTTATACACATAACTAGTTAGGTGACCTTTATCCCACAAACATGGTAAACCCACCTCGAATATACAAGTTCCCTCAAATCCTTAGGTGACCTTTATCCCACAAAAGAGTTCCCAAGTGATTTGAGTGTTGTATAAAAGGATGGTGTTTGACTTGTTTTATAAAAGGGATTTTGAGTTTTCAAAATTCTAGTTTAGAAAACTTTATGTACCATACATTTGCATGCATTCAAATCCTTGGTACTTTTGTGAAAACAAATTTTCAAGGTTCTTTTAATAAAACCCATTTTATTATAAAATCATTAATTTTTAATAACCTTTTATTAACGTCTTTAATGACTTTTAAAGAACCAATTTTAAGCTTGATCGTTCCAAGTCGAAATCTGCGGCTAATTACGTTGCAAGACTGTTGGTGGCGGCTACTGCTTACTTGATTTGGCAGGAGCGTAATGCTAGGTTATTCAAGAACCAGTTGAGACCTCCGGAAACTATAAGTGAAATTATTATCCAACAAGTGCGCTACAAATTGATGGGAGCGAAGCTGAAGAATTGCGTCAATGTGCGATGGCTTCTAGGTGACTGGGAGATTAATGGTACTGAATTGCATGATGATGGCGGCTGATTAAGTCTTGTCTGTTTCGTTTATTCTAGAGTCTAGTCTAGTGGTTTTTTCTTTGGTGGATGTTTTGTGTTTGTTTTTGTTTACTGGTTGTTACTTTCATGGGGTATGTGCTATGATTGAACTAGTGTAGACTCTCTACACTACTTGTGTTTTTTGGTTGTGAATATATAGAATCACCGGGGTAACCCTTTACCCAAAAAAAAAAAGAACAAATTTTAAGCTTATTGTTGATTATTAGTTTGTTAAGCATGCATATCCAAATATCATCAAAACAATATAAATAAGAAACAACACAAGCACAACATACATAACAATAGGTGCATAACCATAGCCAACAATTTTGACCACACTTGTTAGCCGAAACAAGTGTGTCAAGAGGTCCTTCCTAAGGGTGAATATTGACACAAATAATGTGTCGTTGAACTCCCACTTGATCCCGCATCCAAATGCTTCAAGTCTTCTTCTTGTGTTGTGATTTCTTCACATTCTTTGGTCTTCCAAATGTCTTTTATATTCAGCTTCAAACTCCTTTGGACTTCAAAAATGTGTTTTGGTTATCGGGCTAAAATTCCGTTAAGAACTATGAAGTCCTTTAGGCCCGAAATTAGCCAAAACCAAAACCGCATTTTGTGTGCATCTTCTTTTACAAAAAAAGTATCCTAATACATTTTTCTATTAAAAAAATAAAATGCACCTAATCTATTTATTTACATACCAAATGAAAATAAATAAATTACATATTTTTACAAATGGAAGAACAAAAATAATAATTATTCAACATATTCACACAAAGTCATGGCTAGGTTATGAACACCAAAATATATATCCACATATATATAAAATTCAAGAGGCAAAAATGGTTTCCTTTTTACAACCTACTTTTCGGCCAAGAATGAAAAAAAAAAAACAAAAAATGGGTTTTTGTCCAAACAAACAAATCAACCAAATGACATAATTTTTCAAGATACTTTTATGCATGTATGAAAATAATCTTGAAAAACAAAAGGATAACCATTTATAAAATTTCGGCCATAGGGTTTAACCAAACCTGAAACCCGAAAATTTCATATCCTATGAAGCTTGCACTCATATAAGAGGCTCTAGATGCCATTGTTGGGTTTTTCACATGTTTATCAAAGTGATTTTATCCGTATAAAATAAAAACACAGCGGAATATTATTTAAAACAAGTTTACTTTCAAGATATAAAACCCATTTTATATGTAAAACCCAATCCCGGATCCATATACGAACATGCATGCTATCAAAAATTAAAACACAACCATAAAGTGTTTCAAGAATACTACCTTCCAAGGAGTAAATGATATGAAGAAGATGATGCTTCTTGAACGGTTGCCTTCAAGTGTAGAAGACCTCAAGCTTGTATACCCCAAGCCTTCCAACAAACACTTAAGTTTAGCTAGGATTTTATACACTTATAACTCAAAATTAAAACCCTCTTGAAACCATCATATGGCCGAAAATTAGGACTATTTTGAGTTCTTGCACTTGATTTTTCAAACTTGAAAAACCCTCTTGATCAATCACACCTTGGCCGATTTTTAGAGAGTATTTTTTCAAATCTTACACTTGAAAAATTATCTCCTAAATTGGCACTATCTTGGCCGAAAATTGAAGAGAGTTTTTTCTAGTCTTACACTACTTGAAAATATGTCTTCAAAAGTTTATTAAAACTTGTGAGAAAGTTGCCACCAAAAGGACCCAATCAAGATCCATGCAAACCATGCAAAAGCATGTCTTTTTATTGGACCACCCTTGTCTTGGGAAGAGGGGGGCGGCCCACCCTTTTTATTTTTAAAAAAAATAAATTTTCTTTTAAACAATAAGTCTTGTATGTATGTATATATATATATATATATTATAACATTTATAAAATATAACATATCATATTTCAAGACTTTATGCAATACCTCACAACCTTTTAATATGTTATTTAACCAATTAAATAACAAAATAAAATATTCTCTCAAAATAAATTATCCATATAATTTATTAGTTTGTCAAGTGCAATTATTTAGAAAACCAATTTCTAAATATTATAAGTGTTAATATTTATTTGTTTGATCATATCATAAATAAATATTATAAGTGTTTGTCTAGCTTGTATTTGGGTATGACCCGACTTGGATCATAACGTACTAGCCACATCAATTTAATATGTGTCTTGGGCATACAGAGTCCAACAGTGGTACCATCATACAGCTTCATATTAGGTGTTTGCAACGTTTTGGTATCTCGGCATTACATATGGGTGGTGCAAAGCGAGACACCTTGGAACTTCCATCCGGGATCTCAGGAATGGGTTTCACCACTCCCGGGACACTGGATATATCATATCCTTAAGCTTTTGTAACTCCTTAGCCATGGCCTGATTGATTCCAGGTTCTTGCATGATACCAAGATTAGTACCATAAGATGTATTGAAAGTGTTACCTCCTGATTGGTTTGAAATCGGTATTCCAAAAGTGTATCCAAAATGAGGCATCTCTGGTGTAAGAGTGGGACCAGATGAAGCAATGGTCCGCATGGGAATGAAGTCTCCCACATGAATCTCAGAACTTCTGGGTTGTTGACTCCCTGAGGATCCTTGATCCTGAAAGATGTTGGATCCAGGATACATCGATGCTGAAGGTCTTAGAGGATATTCCATGGATCCTTGAACCTGCGATGAGGATCCTTGATACTGAGGGTAGGATCCTTGAGCTGAAAGCACCCCCATATATCCTCCCGTACAGGAGAAGGATCCTTGATGCTGCTGAAAAGAAGATCCTTGAAGCTGGAAGTAGGATCCTTGAGCCTGCGTCATAGCTGATGATCCATATTGCATACTTGATGATCCTCCTTGATACTAGACACCTGATGCCTTGGAGTGCTATATGGTTGTTGGTGGAGTGGTGAAATCCAAGGACCTAGGCATCAATGGGGAGTGATCCTCCGCTGATTTCTTCAGTTTCTTGATTTCATCGATCTCACGAAGGATCCTGCCATTAGTTTCATCCTGTTGTTGCATGTGTCCTCTCATCTGCAAAATCAAAGAGTAAAGATCACTATTAGTAGGTGTAGAGGAAGAAACAGCAGTAGTTGCTTTTGTGAAAATGGGGGTTGGCTTCTTCAAAGCATTC
>JARYGA010056705.1:0-48420 GCA_030545235.1 Helianthus tuberosus | reverse complement strand
TCAAGATTCTTTGTATATTGATGAAACACAGAAGTTACAAGCATATAAGTAGCTCAAATATAGTCACTCACACCAAAGAGAAGGTGTGCTACATAGATATAATTGTAACTCATGTATAATAGACATCATCCAACACATCTCAACAACATCATAAGCTAGAGCCTGATATTCGACCTTCTTACTAGATCGGGCCACAACATGATGTTTCTTAGGAACTCGAACTCATGAAATTAGACCCAAGAAAAACACAATAACTGGTAGTTGAGCAACAATACAACATCAACATATCTATAAAGAATAACAGTAGAGGAGCGTGAAGCAGCCCAAGAGAGCTAGTACCCTTAAAATACTTAAGGATATGTTTGAGCGCCAAGCAGTGTCGATTAGTAGGTTTCGGTAATTATTGAGAAACCTTGCTCACAACATTAGCAATCTTGGGTCACGTCAAAATCTAATACTATAAAGCTCCAACATGACTCCAATAAAGTAATGGATTGTCCATAGGTACTCCTGTAATATAGCTCAACTCGCACCTTGAATCAGTGCGCTACAATAGCTGCGGTGAGAGAAAGTGGCATGTATCCCAAGAAAATAGCTCAATTTGCCCAAATCTAGGCAAATTGAGAATGTAACTGTTGAATCATCTATGTCACAAAAGCATGGAAAGCTCCCGCTAATAATCAAATCACTAACATATACCAAAAGATAACATGTAAGATAATGAATAAACAGATAAGTGTCAAATACACAATTAGCAAAGCCAAGTGTAATAAGGCTTAAAGATAGTTTAAAAACCCAAACTCTGGGTGCTTGTTAAAGGCTTTTGTGGCAAGCAAACATGATGGGGTGAGTAGAGTCAACAAAGCCACAAGGTTGTGCCATATATACAGTCTTAGTCAAGTCAGCATGGAGGAAGGCGTTTACATGTCTAATATCCGAACCACTAGAGAAAACAACAAATAAACTAACCAAATGATGGCTGGTGTAAAACATGATTATACGTTAACTGATATCCCTGTGTCTAAACAAAATCTTTGGCAACATGTCGACCTTTACATTGGCTAGCGAACCCATCACGGTGTTGCTTGCTCACTAACCAACAATGTTGGCCAAAGAGAGAGGAGACACGAAAACCCAAGTTCGGTAATAGTGTAGAACAATAATTAATGTGATTCATTCATGTGCACATAACATCCCACTGTATCGACCATTATTTTGTTTACGTGTGTTTAGGCATACGACTAAAAGAACTGACTTGTATCCGCTCGTTAGCATTTGTAGTTGTTTGATGGTAGAGGAAATTTTATTTTCTTGTATTTGTTTATGCGAGTACACATGAAAAAAACGAAGGAGGCTGAAAAATTAATTAGAAAGATGCCAGGTTCATGAGAGCAGCAAGCGAATAAAGTTGGTTATTATAAAAGGGAGGTTATGTCCTATAATAAAGAAGCACCAGTATGATAATCCAAAAACAAAAGTCATCACTTGCAAAACACATAATCAAAACAAGCTTGAAGAGGTATGATCTCGAATCACAGATGCACATGTGTCAGTGGGACCATACCACTCCAAGCTGGCAGCCTTGCCACACGAGATCATCCAGAAGATTCTAGAAGGAAACACCCCTGGCGACAAAAAGATGCTCCCAGCAGACAAAAAGGACACCATGTGACACCAATGGCAGCGCGTCAGCACTGATTGCAAGATCTTAATGGGGCAGGCCGATAGCCAGTACAAAAGGACGCTGAGCTAGAGCGAATAACCCTGTGCCACGTCGCCTCCATGCCTAGCCATGGCAGAGGGGACAGAAGGGATATTCCTCCCGGTCGAACAACTGTCAAACAATGGCTAGATGGCAATCTCCTCCCTTCACAATTCTTAGGCTATCTGTTACCTTATACCACACTTGTCCTCAAAGCGATTACTTATTATGACGACGCTAGAGGGTAAGGATTCGATTTCTTACTCATAATGGTTTTTTTAACAGCCGTCTTCAACCGGCTTGAACCCATGACCTTAAAAGAAACAACAATTTAACTCTAATAACTTCGGTCAGCTAACCATTATGTTTTGTCGTTTTATAACATTTTATCTATGGAATATAACCGCCATAAAAGTCTTGTATAAAGAAGTAATGATTAAATTAAAACTTAAAAAGACATTTTCCTGTTGAAAATCAAGCAACCGGTTGACCCAGCCGCCCTCTGATGTGTTTTCTTTTCACATCCAGCAACAAAATGTGTATATCAGTCTTACTATGGCAAGCTCATCCACTCTACCCGCTTCTTCTATTAGCCAATCGAGATGAATATCTTGACCGGTGAGACATATTTACCGTACAATTTCAATCATTCGCATACTTATGTTCTTGATATGTAATTTAGAGAGACGGAGCCGTTAAAGTGGTGGGAAGGGGGGAAGATGTTGGGTGGCAGAGATGTGATCGCTGGAGGAACGTGGTTGGCATCTAGCAGAGAAGGAAGAGTGGCTTTGGTCACCAATGTTCGGGAGGTTAAGTCGATATCAGCTGCCAAGAGTAGGGGCCATCTCCCGGTTCGGTTTTTGCAGGTTTCTTTTGTTTGTGCACTGCACGCCAACTGTTTGTTTTAATTCCTGTCAATATGTTCGTTCATGTGTCTGCTTTTATATCCTGTTTGCTTGAAGCCTGCATTAGTTCTAATAGGAATCATAAGTAGTGCCTTTAGAAAAAAATGGGGTGAACTGAACTATGTATTTTGATTATAATTTTTTCTTTTTTTTTTTTTTGTATCTAGTTTATATAGTTTTATGATTTATACTAAATGAATGTGTATGAACCAACACCTTGTTGATCATGAAAACTGAAGGTGTTGATGAGAACTTGTCTTGGTTTTAAAAAGCGCGCCTGAGCCCGAGACGCGCCTAGGTGCACTTAGGCACAGGAAAACGGTTGAGGGCGAGGCATAGGCATGAGTTACACCTCTTGTATATGTGACGTTTTTGTGCATCAGGATTTGAGGACGGTGTACATATAGGTTATTGATATACTAAATCATATATAGAGCTTATTTGTTTAAATACCTTGCACCTCGCATACTTGATGCGGTGCACATGGTGCTTTTTAAAACCAAGGAACTGATTAATGATGTACTACATAGTTATTAAAGGCGCTAGGCGCACTCAAGGCGCATAGACCTCGCCTGGGGCCTAGGCGCAAAACGCAAAAAAAAAACAAGGGCCTGAGAAAAATAAAGCGCATAATGAAAAAAAAATTAAAAATATATTATGTATTAGAAAAAGAATACTATTCTTTAAATAAAATATACAAAATCTATTATATAACAGTTTATATCATTTATTTAGTACCAAAAGTTCTAAAATATTAGTGTATTAGTGTAGAAAAGTAGTTTTTCTTAGATAAAAGTACGGATCTGGCTAGAATCTTGTCGGAATTTAGAAATTTTGGCCGGAAACTCTCCGGAATCTAGGAATCTCGCCGGAATGTGCACATGAAACATCACCTGGAGAATTAAAGCGCAATTTCCTCAACTTAAGGTGCAACTGCCTCGCCTCGCCTGAAAAATGGGCCTAGGCGCAAGAGGCGATAGCTTTTAACAACTATAATGTACTAGAACAATCATGCACATCTGTGAAGTATTTACTATAATTCATTATGACAATGGCTAGAGCAACAAAAGCCCGATGGAGTTTGCAGAAGAAGTTGGGAATGAAGCAGATGAATACAACGGGTTTAATTTACTAGTTGCTGATATTTTGTCCAAGAATATGGTTTATGTAACCAATAGACTGAAAGGAGACAGCAACTACATGACTACAGTTTCACCTGGTGTCCATGTGCTATCAAATGCAAGTCTTGACACTCCTTGGCCTAAGGTAACAAATCAAGTCCTTTTTTAGTTTATCCGCTCGTTGCATGCAAAAAAGAACATTGTTCTAATGTTTCTTTAGTGGCCTTTCTCAATAAATTTGCCTTTGTATTATCACTCAGGCTCAAAGATTGGAGCGTGCTTTTAAAGATCTTTTGGATGAATACGGTGTTGGTGAAATTCCCATTATTGACATGGTTGATAAGCTGATGGGAAACACTGTAAAAGATGACATCAACATGCTTCCTGGTATCCGCTCTCCAGAGGTTGAATACGAGTTGAGTTCTGTATTTGTTAACACCGTACACGCAGAGGTAAACAAAGTACTCAGCCACCTTTAGTTATCCGTTAACGATCTCCATGATATTTGATCCTAAATATTGATATTATGCAGAGACCTTATGGTACAAGAAGCATGTCTGCATTGGCTGTGAAAGTAACTGGTGAAGTGTTCTTCTATGAAAAACATCTGGAAAATGATTTGTGGAAAGAGCAGACTCAAAGTTATACGATTGAGAAAAATGACAAGTGTGTGAATTAGTACAATGTATACATTTTACTGTCAGTTGCTTCATCTTGAATTATATGAATAATGATGTATAGCTTCCATGAATAATCTCTGTTATTCATAATGTAATATCACACATTTTTTTATTTTTATGTTCCCATATTGGACTACTTTAGACCAACCTGAGTATTTTTTTTCTAATCAAGGTAAAAATGAGAACTTTGAAAATGATTAAAAATAAGCAACTGAGTTTCACAATATGATCCAATCATTACAATTACAGGTTATATTAGACATTAATCATTGATATTGGATACAAAAATTTAGGCAAAGTTCACTTTCCAGGAACAAAGTTTGTGGCGTAAGCCCAAGCATTGTTGCTAACAGGATCCGCAAGATGGTCAGCAAGGTTCTCCAATGGACCCTTTCCAGTCACAATGGCTTGTACAAAGAACCCGAACATGGAAAACATAGCCAGTCTTCCATTCTTTATCTCTTTCACCTTCAACTCAGCAAAAGCTTCTGGGTCATCAGCAAGTCCCAATGGGTCAAAGCTTCCACCAGGGTAGAGTGGGTCAACCACTTCACCAAGTGGCCCTCCGGCAACTCTATAGCCCTCAACCGCACCCATCAAGATTACTTGTGTAGCCTAGATGGCCAGTATGCTCTGTGCATGGACCAAACTCGGGTTACCCAAGTAGTCGAGTCCTCCTTCACTAAAAATCTGTGCTCCAGCCTTGAACCACACAGCTTCACCGAACTTGACACCATTGCGGGCTAAGAGCTCAGGGAAGACACACCCAAGAGCTCCAAGCATAGCCCATCTGCAGTGGATGACTTCAAGCTCACGGTTCCTAGCAAAGGTTTCAGGGTCAGCGGATAGACCAGCTGTGTCCCAGCCATAGTCCCCAGGGAACTCACCAGTGAGGTATGATGGGGACTCACCGGAGAACAGACCAAGGTACTTGACCCTGTCTGGACCATACCAGTGGCTGCTGGAGGGTGCTGCTTTCGTGGCGGCTTTCCTCATTGACACTCTTCCATTACCTGAAACCTGTGACGCGAATGGAAGCGGTTTCACTGCCGCTTGTCCGGCTAAGATGAGGAGAGAGCCATTGTTGAAGCAGCCATTGGATTTCTTTTAGAGTAGAATTAGAGGCTATTTTGTTGGTTGGTTGCTTGAGTTTCTTGGATGGTAGAAGATGTATATATACAAGTTAAGGAACAATAGAGTCTTCTGTTCTTGTATATTTTTCTCTGTTCTTATTGGTTGGCCATATTTTTATGGGTCATAAATCCAGGGGGCATGTACAGGTGGAAATAATCTACAAAATCTAGTGAGATACTTAGGGTGTAAGAAGAACCAATTAGATACTAACACCTGCCATTTCACCTAGTATATGGATTTAACTATACGCAATACAAGACTTGTAAATGACTGAGAGCCAAAAGTTGTGGGGTTTAAACTGTTTGTGACCATGTAGAGTTAATAATCCTTTTCATTAGTTTTTTGTCACTTAGTTTTTATTAGAACGAGGCGTCAATAAAATGCGACTGGAAGGCTGCCAAAGCCATTTTTGATGAACATCCAGAGTTGGTAAGAAGTAGAATCACTGAAAATGGTGAGACATCACTTCATGTTGCTGCATCTGCAAAAGATCCCAAAGATGTTGAAAAGTTTGTAAAAAATCTGTTGGGTATCATGGAAAAGGAAGACTTGGAGCTGCAAAACAAAAATCACAACACCACTCTGTATTTAGCAGCTGCAGCAGGAAACATTAAAGCGGTTAAACTTATGGTGGAAAAGAACAGAGGCTTTGTGACACCCGGCTTTTCAGGTCGTACCGTACAATTGTAACACGTGTCGTGAATAGGTAACAGTGCTATATTTTACTGGTTATGATGTTTATATGTGAAATTTAATGTGTTGATAAAATTAAACTTTGATAAAAATTATGTTGGCAACGGTAAGATCAACGCTTATCGCATAACGGTTAAAATGCGAAACGAACGTCGGTGACCACCCGATCAGTGTTAAAATCCTAAAAATAGTCTGTTATGCTTAGAATAATTATTTTAATCAAATCCGTGAGGAAAAATAAATTAAAACGCTAAGAAACTCTATTTTTCAAGTTTAAGCGCGTACCGTGCGATGCAGCGCGTGTACCGACAAAATATTGTCAACACAGCCTGTCAAGGCAACTGAAAATCATTTTAGCAATAATTTGATAAGTTTATTCTTATAGAATGACAAATATAAATAAAAACGCTTAAATTCCTATTTTTGCGATTTTAAGCGCGTACCGCGCAGCACAGCGCGCATACTGCCAAATACCGACAACTTAGCCAGTCCAGGCAAATAAAATATTGTCCCATAATATTTTGGCAGGTTTATTTTTATAGAGCGTTAAAAATAATTTAAAACGCACTAAAACTGGTTTAACACGCTAGATAAAATACCCGGTATCCAGTAAAATACCCGTTTTGGCACCTAATGTTAGAAATAGAAAAAAATAATTTAGAAAAATAATGGATCCTCAACATCATATCCATATTTAAGTCTTTCCTTTTATTTGTTCTTGTAAAGCCTATAAATAAAGGCTCGTTTTTCCTGTTTTGTAAGCAAGAAATAAATCAATGAAATTCAGTGTTTTTTTATTATCCTTCATCTCTGATTATCATTTACAACATGGTATCAGAGCAGAGTTATGATCCTTGAAAACTCTGTTCGTCAATCTCAAACCAAAACCAAAATCGTTCAACAAACCTCAAACAAATTGATCTTTGTCAAACTCCCCAACGAAGAGTCAGTCTTCGTTCAAACCCCCTAACGAAGATTCAGTCTTCAACTCCCAACGAACCTTCGTCAAAACCCACGAACCTTCAGTCTTTGTTGCCCCCAACGAACCTTCAGCTTCAACCGTCAACGAACCTTTTTTTTCGTCAAACAAAACCCCATACACAAAAGCTTTAGGTTTTTGGCATTTGTTCACTGCCGGTGGCTATGAAGGCTGGCGGGGACGATGTACAATCACAACAGCATGGCATACAAGCCCTTTCGATTTCTTTAGATGGAAAGGACCTCCGTGATTTCGTGACTGGATTTCACAAGAGAAAGAAGAAGAGGAGAAAGGAAGCACAAAATCAGCAACAGGAAGCCTTACGCCGCAAGCATATTGAGCTGCTCAAAAAGAGAAAACTAGACAGAGAGTACGTTCTGTATGGTGAGGCTCCACCTGTTCCAGAAGGTGAATCTAATAAAAATGATGAAGTAGAAGACGATGAACAAGACAACAACAATGATGAAGAGGAGGAGGAGAATCCAACATCGGTTTCTGAAACAAAAGTGTACGACACTGGTAATGGCAAGGTCATGGTGACTACAAGTGAGATCTCTCGTGAAGACGACTTTGCTGAAGTACCCAGATTGACCCTAGGGTCAGAAAAGAAGAAGAACTTACCTGGCACTAAGCCCTAAGAGGCGGAGTGCCTTAAAAGGAAAAAAACCTTTAAAAAAACAAAAACTTTTAAAACATAAAATTTTTTTTCAAAAACCCAAAACCAAAACCAAAAACCCAAATCAAAACCAAATGCCAAGACCCAAATGGCCAAGTTGATTTTTCGGCTTGAGGGGAAACCAAAACCCAAAATAGGCTGCCATGTCAAGAAGACGGTAGCTTAAATCAAACCAAAAGTTACCATGTCTAAAGGCGGTAACTCAATAGCTCAAACTACCATGTCAAGAAGACGGTAGCCAAACCAAAAACCAAAAACCAAACATAATCAAAAATCAAAACCAATCCAAGTTGAATCGTGGATATCCCATATTTCAACTTGAGATGGAGTGTTAGAAATAGAAAAAAATAATTTAGAAAAATAATGGATCCTCAACATCATATCCATATTTAAGTCTTTCCTTTTATTTGTTCTTGTAAAGCCTATAAATAAAGGCTCGTTTTTCCTGTTTTGTAAGCAAGAAATAAATCAATGAAATTCAGTGTTTTTTGATTATCCTTCATCTCTGATTATCATTTACAACACCTAAACTATACATATATGCATGAATAAGCGTGTGTATGTGTGAGAGTTGTGAGGTGGCGGCTGGTTGGAGAAGTTCTCCTTCTCTCTCTAGACATGTGTGGGCATGGGGAAGCTCAAGGTGATGATTAATCCCTTAAAAGCTTCCATAATCTTTCAAAAACCCAAGAAACCCTTCACCATTTCATTTTCACTCTCTCTCTCTTGTACATCTCGGTCGAACACCCTCACACACATACACATTCAAAAAAATTCAAGTCATTTCTTGAAGATTCATATCATTTTCATGGTGATTTCAAGCTAAAAAGGGTGTTTGGAAGTGATTTCAAGCAAGAACAACCTTCATATTCTCATCCATTCTCAAAAACCCATCTAAGAACTTGAAGGTATAAATTTACTTTAAAAACTTTGTCTTGATTCTTGATAGTAATGAAAGTTTCTCTTGATCTTGAGTTTAATCATAAACTTAAAACATAAAACAAATGGGTTTTATTTGAATGAAATAAAATGAATGTGTATATATATATATATGTATGTACGACCGTGTGTGTGTGTGTATATGTAAGTGTTTGTATTTTTTATTTTTGTTGAAAGATTCTTGAGTTACATGATTACTTGAAAAGTAGGATGCATGTAAGATCTAAGTGTGTCATATGAGAAGGTTCTAAAGATGATTTAAGATTTGAAAAGTGACATGATGAAAAGTGAAATTTTGGTGGTATATGTGTGTGTATGTATTTCGTATATATATATATATATATATATATATATATACGTATGTATATATGTATGTATGTATGTATGTATGTATGTATGTATGTATGTATGTATGCATATAAAAGTTTGTTATATGTTCTTAAATATGAAGGATATTAGCATTTATGTATGAATGATTAGATGATCATGATGAGGTGTGTTGTGTTTTGTAAGAACATGATATTAATGTGTTCTTGATGTATGATTAGATCATAAATAATGTTGATGAGGTTGTATGAGTGCATTAGATGCACATATGTGGGCATGCATGTTAATATGAAAGCATGATGATCATTTGAGCATGATTTGATAAAAATTAATTTTGATCAGATTATAAATCTTAAAATAAAGTTATTTTGAAGTGTTTATTGATATATAACTTTGTCATAATGTTTGCTAGCTTTGCATTTGGTACTTGGTGCATTAAAAGTTGTAAAATACGTGAAATCGCATGATTTATGTGACTTACACAAAAACTGCACTAATCTGATTATAATCACTATTTTAATCAGTAAATAACATGTATTGTGTTAAAATATCAAGTCGTTTTGAGTTGGGATGGTTATGGTAAAGTTTAACGCAAAACTATGCGTTAAAACGGTCAAAATCTGCTTTTCGGGTGATTTTTATAAAACTGATTTAAATCAGTAAATAAACTAATGTTTATAGTTTATAAACAAGTATTTTAACTAATTTTAAGTTTACTTGGTGTTTGGTTAGTCATACGTGACTTCCGACGCCCTAAAACGTTACCGAATCGCTAAAATACGCATTTTTCAATGAACACTAGTATGGGTGAATTTTGAGTGAATCTTATGTGATAAAATGTGTTAAGTGATTTAAACATGTAAATGTGATAATATGTTAAGTGTTAATTTGATAGTGGGAAATTTATACTACGTCTGTATGTATGTACGTTTTGTGCGTTAGAAACGGTAAAATTGCGTTAAATGTGTAACTTGTTTGTCGAGCATGAAATTTGGTACATATGAGATGTTTTATGTATAATTGTTTTAAAAATGACAAAATAGATAAGTTAGTAATATTTTGCGTGTTCGGCATTAAATTTTGTGAACGTTTATGTATATACAATACGACGCGCAAATCGTAGATATATTACGTATAAACGGGAGAGTTAACGGATTTACACAATAATGGTCACCAATAAAATCGTTCAAGTCGCAAAAATCATAAATATATATATATATATATATGGACTCATATATATATATTAACGTGCCAACATAATAAAAAATGACAACTTTTCGAGAAAATCTCAAAGTTATGTGATAATTCTAAGAAACGGAGAAACTTAGGATTTTTGTGTTAAATATATATTGATTTAGAATTGTTCCTATATTAGGACGAATATAAAAATCAATCTCTGGGATTGCGGTATTAAAATACGCACCCAAAGGTGAGTGTCACTAAACCCCTCTTTTTACTGTTTTGTATATATTTTTGGGGTGGAACCCGTCGTTAAAAGGGTTTAATAATGTTTTCAAAATAAAACATACCTTTTAATATAAAATATATATTTTCGCTGAAAATATATGCATTTTATAAGTTATACGTTTCGAAGTAAAACGATTTTGAAGAATGAATATTGTAAGTGCGGTATTTCTTAAGTGAAAAGAGACCGTACGGATTGGGGATGAATTCCGGACTGGGTCTCAACATTTGAGTGACAGGGGAATTTGTAAATCGTCGTGTATTAAATTGTCATATTAGTAGGATATATATATTGTACGTGAGGCAGACATCATATTGTTCTTTGAGAAAGAACCCTGCGCCCATGATGTTGTTTAATCAGTTAAGTATTGTACGCGATGAATTGTTGGTAGATCTATCGGGTTGACAACCCCGTCGTGACCGGTCGCCCCGTGTCAATGTCAAACGACGAATTAATATTCTGTTTATTATCTAGCTTTGATTATCCCTGCATGGTTAATATATAGTTCGTATCGTCTAGCTAACATACGAGTCTGAAAGTTGACGCAATAATTTAATATACAAAACTTGGGCAGTAACAATATTGTCGGGTTCGAGAAACTGCGACGGAAGGCCCATAAATTTTATTAAGAAAGTAAAATGGACTTTCTAAGAATTAAATGGATGTTTTTAAATAAACACCTAAACAGAAAGTTTTCCTCGGAATAAAAGCTGTTAGTAAACGAATAAGTGAACTCACCTTCCTTTGTGTTGACACTTGATTTTAACGTGTTCTACAGGTACTTGAATTCGGCTTCGGGAAATTCATGGCGTATCTTGTGTTTGATGATGCATGTTGTTTTGTTTAAATATGTTGGACAACTTTTAAACTTTCTGGGACTTTTGTAATAAGATCCGTGAGGATCAAAGACATCTTAACTATGTAGTTGTGTCGTGACTTAAAACGTAATGTTTAATAACTTATGTTAAAAATAAACCAATATGTCCAACAATAAAATGCATCGCTCGACAAGATATAAATGGGTACCAACTTCCGTCTCCACTACGTTTAATATTCCGCTGCGACGTTTTTTGGGTGTGACATGCTTACTGACAATAGCGGGTGCTAATGGGATAATGATGCCTTTGTACACAGCAATCTTATTTGGAAATGAGGACGTGGTGAAGTATCTTTACAATAATTCTAAGGGGTTGAGAGATGATGGTTGGAAAACTACGAATCGTGGTTGGTTGCTTGAGAAATGTGTCGACATGGATATGTTTAGTAAGCATAGTATGTAGAAATTGTTTTATATCATATATATAGAGGTTCATGAGTAGGGCTGTTCAAGATTAGATTATCCGGTTTTCGAATATCAAAAAATTCCGGATGCTGAATGTTAATATCCGAATCCTTATCCGAAATTTCGGATAAAGATTCGGATATTTAAACGGATATCCGACTTTAAAAAAAATCCAAATAATTCGTTTTTATTGCATAGGTTAAAACTAAACGTGTATTCGATTTTCCAAATTTCCATCACTGAAAACAAAAAACATTCATAAATTCACATCTGAATCCGAATATTTACTATTTTTTATTATATTTAAACTAAACATGGTGATCATATAATATATATTTAGCATTTTTTTAAATTTTTCAGATGTTGGATAATCCGATTATACGAAATTTTTAAAAATTCATATTCTATTCCGAATCCAAATCATCTGATTTTCAGATATTTCTCATCCGGATTTTTTAAATACCCCTATTCATGAGAAACCAAACAATCAAATTTATTTTTTTCTTATTGCTCATAATTATAATTATAATAATATATTGAATATTAAAGACTTTAGTAGAATTTGTTAAAACACTTGGAATGCAAGATCATAAATATTAAAGACTTTATAACATGTACATATAATATAAAAATAATCATAGGGAACATGTATGAATTCTATATAGAAACATAATGGCATAGTCCGATCCGGAGTTGAGAGGAGCATTAGCGTACACGTAACTATAAACTATATGCTTATTTAGGAGTATGTTAGTTTGTCGTTCGATGAATAAAACCTATTATGCTAATCAAGTGTTTTGTCATTTTATCTTTACAAAGAGAGGCCCAACTGTCTACCTATCATGTATGTTAATAATAAACATAATGAGGAACAGAGTAATGATGATTGGAATGACATAAATCTTATATATAATATACCCATAGAATCCAAACCCAAAATTTAGGAGAGTTCAAAAGAAATGAAAACTCTTTGTAAGAATAGAAAGAATACCTTTTAACCAATAAGAATAATTCATTTAATATTTGTATCTAACTTTATTATAAGGACAAATGAGTAAATTTACATAATTCATTAATTTATTGTATTTCAATAATTTGGCTAATTAAATTAAACTAATAACTCATTTTCAAAATACACTCTTTCAAAACAAACCTAATTTACGTGAAGGATAATTTTGATATCCATAGGATAAAGTGTATGATAAATTTCGATATGTGTGAGATAAATTGTGTGAGATAAATTTCGATATGTGTGAGATAAATTTCGATGCGCGTAGGCTTAAATTTTGGTTTGTAGGATATAGTGTTTTATTAATTCGTCGAAGAGAATAATTAATGAGATGAGAATAAACTATTTTATGTTTTACAAATATACTATTTATTCTTTTTCTTCTCACTTTAATTGAGCTATAAACTCCCCTTCTTGCATATCACTATCATCATCTTCTAAACCATCCAAACTTGAAACGCTTTTTTTGTGATTCAAGCATCTTCACATATTGGCGGAGGTTACTTGTGGCTCGGGGTTTTCCCAGCACTCACCGACTTTTCGTTTGTAATGCTGATTTTGCCGAAAATTTACAATTTTTTATAGTGTAAAATATTAGATTTTGAGAGTCAGCCCCCCATTAAGTTTTTGTTTAAGCTCCGCCACTATCTCCACGTGTTGTATTTCATGATTTCTATCAACGTTATTTTCACACCCCGACCTACAATGGATTATCGATTGGGGCATGATAATTGTTCATAGCTCATGACAACTATTAAAATTTAAATACTATTCAAGTCAAAATTAAACAGTGTCACATAAACAAATAATTATCCAACTAAACCAAACAAAATCTAAAACATAGAAATGAAATCCGGTTTATTGTCTAAGACATATCCCTATGTGTCTTCTTCCTCGTCACATCAAACCTGACCACTTGTATCATGTGTAAAAGTAGTTTGGGTCAACATAAAGTTGGTGAATAAATCTAGGTTTAATTTAACTATTTTATTAGTTGAATCATTTTAAAATGTTTAACATACAATTCAAGTATACTAGGATAATCAATATAAATAAACAACCACAACCAATAATTAGATAGAACCCAATGTGATATCTGATAATGTGATAAATGAGATAAATGCAAGACTTAAGTCTCGAAGAGTGAATCTAATTGAAACATAAACGCATTGTCAAATATTACTTTGAAAAAAAAACGACATTGAAACAAGCATAAAGAACAACACGTCATATCTACTGTATGCATTGCATGATTTGCTTGAACACATATGAAAACGTCATCAAATATTACTTTGTAGAACGGAATTCACGTTAGACGCCATAGATCTCGAAATCTTGGAAAGGAGGTAACTGCTAATACGAAATTTTTGGAGTTTTATTTGAAACAGAATTATAACGCGATTTATGAAAGGAAACGTGGACAATGACAATCATACCCCTGCATATCATTTAGCGCCCCCTGCCACGTGTTCGACTAGAATCCATTCTCACCATTTTCACACTTCCAACCATAATATCCTGATCCCGTTTCTCTCTCTCTCTCTCTCTCTATATATATATATATATATATATAGGGAGCCGCTAGAATGAGAACCACCACGAGTTATGAGAACCATGAGAACCGCGCCCCGCGGGTAGCCGTCGGCGACGAAATTTTTTTTACACCTAGATCCGTATATTTTAGTGGGGGGTTTAAATTTTCGGTTCAAACGGCGCGCCCGAGGGGGTAGTTTTTTACGCCCAAAGTTTGGTAAAAAAAAAAGAAAAATAACCCAAACTTTGGGCGTAAAAAACTACCCCCTCGGGCGCGCCGTTTGAACCGAAAATTTAAACCCCCCACTAAAATATACGGATCTAGGTGTAAAAAAAATTTCGTCGCCGACGGCCACCCGCGGGGCGCGGTTCTTGTGGTTCTCATAACTCGTGGTGGTTCTCATTCTAGCGATCCCCTATATATATATATATATATATATATATATATATATATATGGTGGAGATACAATAGGAAGTTTATTTGGCTAGGAAGTGATCTTGACCATCCATTAAGTTAATCAAGGGCTAAGATTAAATCAGGGAAATTGAAAGGAAGAAAAGAGGCGCGTGAGTGATAGCGTGATGGTCACACGGTGATGATCTATGTCAACGATAATTTCCTGAACTATGTCAAGAACCCGTTTGAATCCTCCAAACGATAAACTTTATTAACTCAAAATAATCAACCAAGTTCCAAACGTAAAAGAGAAAGACTAAATAGCAACCCTAAACTTGAGGAACAAGTCTCAACTAGATAAACATAAAAATAAAACAAATATAATAATAAAGATAGAATAGGGGCCGGCCAAGGTGGAGGTAGCTTGGGCCGGTCCCGAACAAGCCCGCGAGTTCTCTTAGCCACTTTCGTTTGGAATCGGTTTGCAAGCCCCGAAACCCGCCATACTTGAATCATTCCCCTCGCCATCATCCTCCCCGGCGTGAAAAGTGTCACACCCTGTCTTTTGCGGAAGCGTATGATGTGTGACTAGCTTGTTATCATTGCATTCAATCGTAATAAACAACTACATGATCAAAACGATGTTCATCCATTCATGAAAATTTGAGTATTACAAACACTTGTTATTTAAGCTTTCAAAACACGACCTTTGACAAGGTTTCGATTTAACAAAAGTGGATGACATCTAGACTTGTAGTCTACTTCTAGTTATGACACTTGCGCCCAAGATCCATCCTGTCACCTGAAATACATGTAATTTTGGAAAACATCAACATAAAGTTGAGCGAGTTCATGCGTCTTGTATATCTTGTATGAAAACATAGTTTGTAACCTTTACAAATCAAGTATTTATTGTATACATCACGTTTTCTTGTGTACACCACGTACTAAATGAGTGTATGAGCAAGGACATTAAGGCATGTGAGGACATAGGGAGCTTTAGTATTTTCTCCCTTCACTGTGTCGATTTTCCCTCGACTGTGTCGATTAACCTCGACTACGTCAATTTCCCTTGACTGTGTCGATTTCCCTCGACTGTGTCGATTTCCCTCGACTGGGACACCGAAGCACTCAAGAGGTCACATAAGGACCATGAGTGGGGCTCGGCCGTACCCGTTAGATCTAACCCTCGTCCCTAATTAATGATTGTTTTTAATGGCTTGGTACTATTATTCACCAAGACTTTATGGCATCTTTTGTATTAGTCTATGCTCACATGATCTAGTACTTTCTAGGCTTTTCTTAAAGCTCATCATATTGCACTCCCCACGAGTGCTTCTTGTATTCTCAAATCATATTGCACTCGGTTCTCGTTCTCACCAAGAGTGCTTCTTGTATTTTTACCCTTTGTAAAAATTATAATATCTGTAACATGTATTTCACCCCCGAGAGTTATAAAACCAAAAACAGTTAAAGAAAAGGGGGAGCATGAACTCACAACTTTGCGTTCCTGTGCGTCGTAAACTTCACCGGATTTGCTTAATTAACGTCGTAACCTATACGCGTTTTCTTAACGTTAGTCACTAGACTTGCGTCGCACAAGTACAGTCACTATCTCTTGTATACGTATTCTTGTGTTAAAAATATTCTATATTTTTAACTACGTATCTTACTTATATTATTTCTCTAAAATTAATATAAGTACCTCGTGTTTTGCACTTTGCACCCGAATTATGTATCTTGTATGTTGTATGTGTATTTTTATGTTTATACTTCTCATGAGTATTTAGTGTATTTTTAAGTCTTAATACACTAGCACGTATAACACATACTATACACACTTAGCACAAAAGTTGGTGACAAAATAATATATATTTTTCTCTCAAAAATATACATATTTATATCTATTTTCATTCTTGAAGAAATCCTCATTTCTTATCACCAAAAATTAGGGAAACCTTGGTAATACTTTTAAATACCTTTTTTTAGGGAATAAGTTTCTCAAAAACTTATATTTTTCTAAGTGTCAAAATTTATGAAAATTTTGACAGAGTTTCCCCTAAAAATGGAGGTTTCCCATGTTTTCAAAACATGTGTTTATTTTCTTTTAAATCGTCAACAATCTCCTCATTCAACAATAAACAATATGCAACTAGTTAAAATAGATATAGTCGCAGAAATACATGAACTTGTGGTTTTTCCAAAATAGGTAGTATTCTTCCATTATTTTTTTTTGTGGATCTTTGTATAGATCAACTTTGTTTCTTGAAAGTTTCGCTTTTAAAGAAGTTATATCTTCCGGTAAACATTTACAAAAATAGTTATTTTGTCGAAACTTTACGTTACACAAGTGTTTACATACTCGTGTGTTTGCTAAAATCATTCTTTTTCATGTAAGATCCGTCTTTAGAAAATATGATTTCTTGGACACTTGGTCCTTTGAAGATACCACTTGCGGATACGTAGATCCGCTAGTTTTAAACACTACCGTACAAGTTAAATCACTTTTACACAAATAAAATGCCTTTAAACAAGTCCATGTCTCGTGTGTGGTAGAGTTTCACCTTTTAACCCTTGTGTTAACTAAAAACGAGCTTATGTGAAGATCCATGATCTTACAAAGTCGGGTTAAACGATGATCCGAGCTACCACATCATAGATCGGGTCTCAAAAATCACAAATTCCAAATACTACAACTTTTACACATGTTACAAGCTATTAACCACCATCTTTATAGTTTTTACTAGACTTTAACGCTTCAAAATGTATGTTTACGATATTTAACCGACAAAATTCCTTTTAACCACTTTAGACAAGTGTAAAAACGAGTTTTAAGTGTTATACCTCTAGCTCGGGGCTAGGGAAGAATCTATGCGAAAAACGCGTGGATAAAAGCAAAGTAGAGAGGTCCTTCGAACTCCGAGTGCACCAAGCCTCCTAATACGTGATCCTTGAAGCTTGTATGATGTTGGAATGGCTTGAACTAAACTCGAAAATGGTGGTGTGATCAAGGGGGTGTTCGGCCGTAGCTCTTAGAGAGAGAGAAAGGAGTGTGTGAAGTTGAGAAATGTGGTGAATGATTATAATGTGTAATACTTGGATCTTATAGACAAATTACAAGTGTATTATCCAAGAGTCCATATGCTATCTAGATATTAAACATACTAGATTTTTATAATCAAAAGGACACAAGGATGTCCCCTCTAGTTTGGGGCCGGTTAGCAAAGGGGGGGGGGGGGTCTTGGTCCATTTCCAACCAATAGTTAGATAATTAGTTAGGTTAAGCAAGTTAGTTAAGTGCTAACTTGGTTAGTTATGTTTAGTGCTTTAAAGCGGGTGTTAGGGTATACGGGGACCCTAACTGGCTCAGAAAAATATAAATAGTGAAAATAATAATATTTTCATGTTCCGGGTAAAGTCCGGTTGTTCGGTTGGATAGTAATCCGTTAAAGTGCTAAATTACACCTTTTAGTGTCTAATAAGCACCTTTTTGTATCCTTTCGATTCCCAACACTTGGGGAAGTGTTCTGGATACTAAAACATAATTTCTGCATAATATTTATAAGTCTAAAAGCTGATTAGAGCTGAATTCATTAAAATTCTGCACTTAAAGTGCGTTTCGGGTGCTTTTTAGTGCATATTTTTGCTTTCGCAATGTCTATAAATTAAACCCTTGCATGTACTCTTGGGTTTTAATGTACTTTTGTCGTCGGACCTACACCTAGGCCTCAATTCTAATGTCTGACTGCTTTCTGCAGTTCTGTTGACACGATGTGTCTTACCGGTGAGTTTACTAATATTTTTGACGCAACGCTATCATAACGAAATTCTTGTAGCATATATCATGCATGAATTCACTTGTATGGAATTCAGAAATTTATTTGTCTGGTAAACCAGATCATGTACAGTCATTAAAGCACAAATTACTGTTCATCTAGTGTACAGAATGTACGGAAAAGTGACGGTTGTCACAGTCTCCCCCCGTTAAAAGAATTTCGTCCCGAAATTCAAGCGATGCCATCGGTCGCAGGGGAGTTGTGAAACCAATATGGTCACTTAGATTCATGATTTGTCTTCATGTTCCCATGAAATCTCTGGGTCATGTCATGAATTCTATCATACTCAAATAAGTCGATCATGACTTTTCTGTATCTTGTGGACTCTTGGTCCATAACCTTAACAGGTTTCTATAGTATCACGGACTCTTGGTCCAAAACCTCAACAGGTTTCTATAGTATCACGGACTCTTGGTCCAAAACCTCAACAGGTTTCTATAGTATCACGGACTCTTGGTCCAAAACCTCAACAGGTTTCTATAGTATCGCGGACTCTGGGTCCAAAACCTCAACAGGTTTCTATAGTATCGCGGACTCTTGGTCCAAAACCTTAACAGGTTTCTATAGTAATTCTTGTCGTTTGTCATTGACGTGAATCTTATTTGTGGGAACTACGACTGTTCCTTAAGTCAGACTCCTCTACAGACTAGTCACATGATTGTGTCGCGATCATTACTGATCTTTTTCTGGGAGCTTCATCTTGTGAGCAATGGTTCTGGTCCCTATACCGGGGATTCAACCTTTTCGTTTTCCAAAATACACTACGCCTTCTCTAGGCGAGGCTCTCATTTTAGTCATACTTCTTGTCTCAAATTCATATGATTTCTGCCGCTCATCAGCGTAATCTTTCTGTATTCTGCGGGCTGTCCTGATATGATCACATATCTGAACGATCTGGCCTCTAGTTTTCCTGGGCCATCTCGGGCCAGTTGATTGTTTATTTCTGGTCTCCGTTCAACATGACGGAAATTTACTCATTATGTTCCGTCTAAAGCTTTACACGAAGCGGTTTAGACGGCGGTGTGATAGATACCGTTGTAGGAAAACTCCACTAAGGGCAAGTGAGTGTTCGGACTTTTCATCAAAGTTTATCACACAAGCACGTATTGTGTTTATACAGTCTGCATCGTTCAGCAGCTCAGTTCATATTCGAGTTCTTACGATCATCGGTGTGTTGCAACCCTTGTGATCAATAAAGATCGTGCAACGTTTTCTTTCAGGTAATGACGTCCAGTTGCGGCGCGCAATCACTGTATCTATCTCAAGATCTCTTCTCGTGATTCCTTAATCAATGTGTCGCGTGTGCAATGTCGTGGTCTCGTTGCATCGACGTACAATCGAGACTTGTCGAGAGACGTCACATAATTGCAACTCTAGCTCTTTAGCTCTTGGTTGCAGGGTTGGCGTGAATGTCGTTCTTATGCACCATGCATCTTAAAGTTCTCACATCGCGAACTCGACATCCGCTTTTCGTCATCATCGCACATAACTGTGCTTTCTCTAAGAGTTGCAAGGTAAATTGCAGCTGTTGCTCACGACCTTCTTTGGTCGTTGGCCAAATAAGAATGTAGTCAATAAATACATTCATGAGCTATTCAGGTGTGGCTTACACGTTTGTTTCATGAGGTCCATGAATACTGTCGATGCATGTGTTAAGCCAGATGGTACGACAAGGATCTCGTAATGCTCGAAGCAAGTCCTATAGGCCGTTTTAGGGATAGTTCCACTTGTATTCACGGTGGAGGACCTCTTGTCCTCAAGTTGATCTTTGAGTGGTAACTGGAACCTTACGATTGGCTCATTTGTGTCACCAGCCCCTGGCAACGGATTCTGATTCTCAATTTTCTGAAGTTTATGTAAAATGGAGACTACCAACTTTCTCCTTGTCTCCTTAACTAAGGATGTTATGTATTTAATTTCCCCTGTCTGGCAGCTCTTGCCGTTATATCAGAGGTTCATGCTTCGCTGGTGAAGCTAGTCGGTATGGCGTCATTCATCACTGGTGCTGCTCCTGGCACGCGATTTATCCTGAACTCCTCTCGTCGCTACAGAGAGGCGTTCCTAGCAAGTCTTCTGAAAAGGCTACTGGGACTTCTTCCATCACGGGGATGTTTTTAGGCTCCGTAGCCTACTCGGAGGCGCTTCTATGCCCCTTCGACCAATGAGGGATGTCGTAGATCTGCCGCCTTGTGGGGTCTAGCATCCTTGCACCTATTGCAGGATAGTTAGGTTTCATCATCCGCAGAGGGATGCGTCTGATTTTCTCATATCGAACGACTTCAGCTCTATACTTGGATTTCTGGTCCATGCTGATTATCATATTATGACTTCACGAGTCAATGGTAACAGAAGGTTCCGGCCCTCTGAGTGCCTAATTACGATCCTTAATTGCTTCGACGGTTTAAACTATCCTTCTATATGCCCATTTTTAAAGAATACGGGACGTCTATCTTACTTGAGACTAGGCCAAGCAGTTTCTTAAGTTCTAAGCATGCAAGGTTGAAGTTGATGCCAGTATTAAAAATAGATGCATAAGGTTGGTTATTAGGGAACGTACCCGTAACCGCATCTGGATCCTGGCGTGCCTCACGAATTTCGATCGTGAAAACCCTTCCTTGCTTGTTTCTTCCTAGGGCAATCTTTCCTAAAGTGCCCTGCTTCACCACATTTGTAGCAGCCTGGTATTCTCTTATTTCTCCCATCTGGGTCCTTCGCCCAACAGGCATCCTTGTTGTGCCCTTCTTTTCCACACTTTCCGCACTTAGGCTTCATACATCGACCTTCATGGTGAAAATTGCATTCTCCGCACTTCGGCTTAGTCCCCGGGTATATTCTACCACCGGCCTTATTAGTGGCTCCAACAGTTTTCCTGCCAAGTGGCGGATTTACTTTCTCTCTTTTGTTTGCTTTAGAGCTTCCATAGCCGACTTGTGTGCCCACCTTTAGGTTCGAAGACTTCCTCTTCTTATTGCCTGATGACTCCACATGAGTCTCTTTCTTGTCATCCTCAGATTCCGAAAATTTTCCCGCACGTAGGGCTTCTTCAGTAAGAGTGACACTCATATCGATAGCCTCTGCAATGGTTGAGGGCTTTGAGGTAGTAACCATGCTCCTGATCTGAGGTGCAAGTCCCCAAATGAATCGTTCAACCCTTTTGAATTCTGGTTTGACTAAGTAGGGGACGACCCTAGACAAGTCGTGAAATCGTTGGACGTATTCAGAAATCTTCGGTCCGTCCATTTTTAAGTTCCAGAACTCTACCTCAATCTTCTGGATTTCAGCCCTAGAACAGTATTTCTTTTCCATCATTTCCTTGAGCTCGTCCCAACTTAGTGCATAAGCAGCATCTGCTCCAAGGGTTTGAACCTGAAGGTTCCACCAGGAGAGTGCGCCATCTACGAATAACCCTGAGATATAAGTAACACTCTGTCGGGGCGAACAGTTACTCATTCTTAGAATGGAGTCAGTCTTTTCTGCCCAACGAACAAATGCAACGGCACCTCCTGTGCCATCAAAATTTAATGGCTTGCAGTCCAGGAACTGTTTATAGGTGCAGCCAGTTGGAGGGTTATTTCCAGTAGTGCCATTGCTGTGCTCAGAGCGGAGGGCTTCATGTCGTGCAATTGCCTGCGAGATGCGTTCTTGCAGCTCGGCTTCTGTTCTTGGCAACGTACTGGTGTTTGTGTCTCGCCTGGGCGGCATTCTCTTCTGCCAAAATGGTATGAAGTAGGTTAGACAACATTCCAATTGTCTATGAGATACATAGCACCATAAGCCATTATGTAATTACCCAATTTCACACGTATATATAACCAGTGTATAAGCGAGGAAACAGTTATTGAGCCTTCACATAGGCTTGCCAACTTGGCATATTGTTTGAAATGATCCCGAGGCTACATCGCCTTGGTCATTCAAGTTTCAGTTATTTCCTGCTACATTGGTTTTCTTAGGTCTTTAGCTTTACTGGTGCGTATATTTCCCCTTTGATGGGGTTGTTTGTGTAGCGGTGATAGGGAGTGTATCGTCACTGATTCTTCCTAAATGTCATTCCACCTCTCTTGCTTAAATATCGCTTTCTCAAACGTCTTGTATGCAGGTAGAAGTGTCAGTCACGAAGTAGGCTAAGACAGGCTTCCTACTTTCTATCGTGCTAAAGTACTGATCTATGTGTTGTCCTACCAGATGAAGGTGAGGACACCTATAGATAGATTTTGTATGGTTTTCATTAGCTCGACCCGCAGAGTCCACCAGGATTTCTGTGCACTACAAGTCGTTATTACGTGGGCCCCCGTAATAATAAATTGTCTTGCACAGTTACCCCAATTTTCTCTCGTCCAAGCAGATGATCAGTCAAGGAGGGGACACTATTGTCCTTATACCTCTTGTCATGGAAAGGACCATTGCAGTGGTCCACGCGCTAACACTCGTTATCGTTACGCGCGTATAGGCACGATGATTAGATGGAATAGGAATAGAGAGAATTCCTAGTAGTTGGAGGGGCACCTTCGAGATGAATACTTCATCTCCCTTTTTCTGGTTAAGCATATCGTCAATCTTGCTTCACATAAGCGGCAGGGATCTCGTCCCGTTGATTGAGGATTCATTCAAGGTTGCCGCCTCTGCCTCGTCATCATCACCGTAGTTAGGCACCTTCACGATCGAGAGGGAAGAGCAGCCATCTCCTACGGAAGCAAGCTCAGCATCTTGTTTGGTAATCACTCCCAGCCATGAGCTTTGCAAAAGACGCGAGGTCGGTAGCTTCATCGTGCGAATCATGTACAGTAATAGGAGTCAGAGTCGAAAGTATCTTATTCACGTCAATAATCATTCCGTACACTTGTTTGTATGTATATCAATAACATATATGCTACTTAGCATAATCAAGCAATTATATCACGTATAACTCTCATTTTTGGGGGTCATTTTGTTTTTGGCTAGTCTAACTCGTGTAGACTATGCTTTGGTTGGCACCTTATTCTAAAGGTATTCCTCACTAATGTCCTTGCCTTGTATTTTCTTTGTAAAGTGTCTGACTCGTGGATCTTGGCGCTTTTGTGAATGCAATGAAAACCTTTTTGAAAAATGTTTTCGTGAGAGAACTCTAGTGATTGTAGTCTAGACTCGAGAAAGAATCCTAGTTCACTACAATCGAAGCTCTGATACCAAACTGTCACACCCTGTCTTTTGCGGAAGCGTATGATGTGTGACTAGCTTGTTATCATTGCATTCAATCGTAATAAACAACTACATGATCAAAACGATGTTCATCCATTCATGAAAATTTGAGTATTACAAACACTTGTTATTTAAGCTTTCAAAACACGACCTTTGACAAGGTTTCGATTTAACAAAAGTGGATGACATCTAGACTTGTAGTCTACTTCTAGTTATGACACTTGCGCCCAAGATCCATCCTGTCACCTGAAATACATGTAATTTTGGAAAACATCAACATAAAGTTGAGCGAGTTCATGCGTCTTGTATATCTTGTATGAAAACATAGTTTGTAACCTTTACAAATCAAGTATTTATTGTATACATCACGTTTTCTTGTGTACACCACGTACTAAATGAGTGTATGAGCAAGGACATTAAGGCATGTGAGGACATAGGGAGCTTTAGTATTTTCTCCCTTCACTGTGTCGATTTTCCCTCGACTGTGTCGATTAACCTCGACTACGTCAATTTCCCTTGACTGTGTCGATTTCCCTCGACTGTGTCGATTTCCCTCGACTGTGTCGATTTCCCTCGACTGGGACACCGAAGCACTCAAGAGGTCACATAAGGACCATGAGTGGGGCTCGGCCGTACCCGTTAGATCTAACCCTCGTCCCTAATTAATGATTGTTTTTAATGGCTTGGTACTATTATTCACCAAGACTTTATGGCATCTTTTGTATTAGTCTATGCTCACATGATCTAGTACTTTCTAGGCTTTTCTTAAAGCTCATCATATTGCACTCCCCACGAGTGCTTCTTGTATTCTCAAATCATATTGCACTCGGTTCTCGTTCTCACCAAGAGTGCTTCTTGTATTTTTACCCTTTGTAAAAATTATAATATCTGTAACATGTATTTCACCCCCGAGAGTTATAAAACCAAAAACAGTTAAAGAAAAGGGGGAGCATGAACTCACAACTTTGCGTTCCTGTGCGTCGTAAACTTCACCGGATTTGCTTAATTAACGTCGTAACCTATACGCGTTTTCTTAACGTTAGTCACTAGACTTGCGTCGCACAAGTACAGTCACTATCTCTTGTATACGTATTCTTGTGTTAAAAATATTCTATATTTTTAACTACGTATCTTACTTATATTATTTCTCTAAAATTAATATAAGTACCTCGTGTTTTGCACTTTGCACCCGAATTATGTATCTTGTATGTTGTATGTGTATTTTTATGTTTATACTTCTCATGAGTATTTAGTGTATTTTTAAGTCTTAATACACTAGCACGTATAACACATACTATACACACTTAGCACAAAAGTTGGTGACAAAATAATATATATTTTTCTCTCAAAAATATACATATTTATATCTATTTTCATTCTTGAAGAAATCCTCATTTCTTATCACCAAAAATTAGGGAAACCTTGGTAATACTTTTAAATACCTTTTTTTAGGGAATAAGTTTCTCAAAAACTTATATTTTTCTAAGTGTCAAAATTTATGAAAATTTTGACAGAGTTTCCCCTAAAAATGGAGGTTTCCCATGTTTTCAAAACATGTGTTTATTTTCTTTTAAATCGTCAACAATCTCCTCATTCAACAATAAACAATATGCAACTAGTTAAAATAGATATAGTCGCAGAAATACATGAACTTGTGGTTTTTCCAAAATAGGTAGTATTCTTCCATTATTTTTTTTTTGTGGATCTTTGTATAGATCAACTTTGTTTCTTGAAAGTTTCGCTTTTAAAGAAGTTATATCTTCCGGTAAACATTTACAAAAATAGTTATTTTGTCGAAACTTTACGTTACACAAGTGTTTACATACTCGTGTGTTTGCTAAAATCATTCTTTTTCATGTAAGATCCGTCTTTAGAAAATATGATTTCTTGGACACTTGGTCCTTTGAAGATACCACTTGCGGATACGTAGATCCGCTAGTTTTAAACACTACCGTACAAGTTAAATCACTTTTACACAAATAAAATGCCTTTAAACAAGTCCATGTCTCGTGTGTGGTAGAGTTTCACCTTTTAACCCTTGTGTTAACTAAAAACGAGCTTATGTGAAGATCCATGATCTTACAAAGTCGGGTTAAACGATGATCCGAGCTACCACATCATAGATCGGGTCTCAAAAATCACAAATTCCAAATACTACAACTTTTACACATGTTACAAGCTATTAACCACCATCTTTATAGTTTTTACTAGACTTTAACGCTTCAAAATGTATGTTTACGATATTTAACCGACAAAATTCCTTTTAACCACTTTAGACAAGTGTAAAAACGAGTTTTAAGTGTTATACCTCTAGCTCGGGGCTAGGGAAGAATCTATGCGAAAAACGCGTGGATAAAAGCAAAGTAGAGAGGTCCTTCGAACTCCGAGTGCACCAAGCCTCCTAATACGTGATCCTTGAAGCTTGTATGATGTTGGAATGGCTTGAACTAAACTCGAAAATGGTGGTGTGATCAAGGGGGTGTTCGGCCGTAGCTCTTAGAGAGAGAGAAAGGAGTGTGTGAAGTTGAGAAATGTGGTGAATGATTATAATGTGTAATACTTGGATCTTATAGACAAATTACAAGTGTATTATCCAAGAGTCCATATGCTATCTAGATATTAAACATACTAGATTTTTATAATCAAAAGGACACAAGGATGTCCCCTCTAGTTTGGGGCCGGTTAGCAAAGGGGGGGGGGGGTCTTGGTCCATTTCCAACCAATAGTTAGATAATTAGTTAGGTTAAGCAAGTTAGTTAAGTGCTAACTTGGTTAGTTATGTTTAGTGCTTTAAAGCGGGTGTTAGGGTATACGGGGACCCTAACTGGCTCAGAAAAATATAAATAGTGAAAATAATAATATTTTCATGTTCCGGGTAAAGTCCGGTTGTTCGGTTGGATAGTAATCCGTTAAAGTGCTAAATTACACCTTTTAGTGTCTAATAAGCACCTTTTTGTATCCTTTCGATTCCCAACACTTGGGGAAGTGTTCTGGATACTAAAACATAATTTCTGCATAATATTTATAAGTCTAAAAGCTGATTAGAGCTGAATTCATTAAAATTCTGCACTTAAAGTGCGTTTCGGGTGCTTTTTAGTGCATATTTTTGCTTTCGCAATGTCTATAAATTAAACCCTTGCATGTACTCTTGGGTTTTAATGTACTTTTGTCGTCGGACCTACACCTAGGCCTCAATTCTAATGTCTGACTGCTTTCTGCAGTTCTGTTGACACGATGTGTCTTACCGGTGAGTTTACTAATATTTTTGACGCAACGCTATCATAACGAAATTCTTGTAGCATATATCATGCATGAATTCACTTGTATGGAATTCAGAAATTTATTTGTCTGGTAAACCAGATCATGTACAGTCATTAAAGCACAAATTACTGTTCATCTAGTGTACGGAATGTACGGAAAAGTGACGGTTGTCACAAAAAGGACTCGTCCCCGAGTCATCATCATCTAAATCACCTTCATAGGGAGACAAATCAGCCACATTAAACGTTGCAGAAACTTTGTAGTGACCGGGCAAATCAATCTTATATGCATTGTCACTAATACGCTCGAGCACACGAAAAGGCCCATCTGCCCGAGGATGCAATTTACCGAAACGACCATGTGGAAACCGCTCGCGACGCAAATGAATCCAAACCAAATCCCCTGGCTCAAAAACAACCGCACGCCTATGTTTATTTGCAGCATCTTGATATTGCAAGTTATGTTTAGCAATCTGAGCGCGAACTTGCTGATGGAGTTCCTGAATTTGAACAGCTCGAACATCACCATCGGTACTAAGGTGAGACATATCAGTAGGAGGTGCTAAATCTAAAGGAGTAAAAGGATTTCGCCCATACACAATAAAAAACGGACTCTTCCCGGTGGATTTATGACACGAACGATTATAAGCAAACTCAGCCTGAGGTAAAACCAAGTCCCACTGCTTGGGCTTATCCCCAACCAAACTACGAAGTAAATTACCCAAACTACGATTCGTTACCTCAGTTTGTCCATCCGTCTGGGGGTGATGCGAGCTAGAAAACTGTAACTTCGAACCCAAACGTTTCCATAGTGTACGCCAAAAATGGCCAACAAACTTAACGTCACGATCAGAAGTGAGAGTCTTAGGAACGCCATGTAAGCGAACAATCTCTGAAAAATATAATCGAGCAACTTGGGACGCGTCAAAAGTCTTAGCACAAGGAACAAAATGCGCCATCTTCGAAAAACGATCAACGACTACCATAATCGAGTCCTTCTGTCTCTGAGTCCGCGGTAAACCAAGAACAAAGTCCAAACTAACATCCTCCCAAGGACCACGTGGAACCGGCAAGGGCGTATAGAGCCCCTGGTTTGTGTGAGTGGTCTTCGCAATGTGACAAACGTGGCAACGACAAAGTAATCGAGCAACATCAGCTTCCAAACGTGGCCAAAAAAATCGATCTCGAACCTGCGCAAGTGTCTTGTCACGACCGAAATGCCCAGCTAAACCACCCTTATGACATTCCAAAATAATTGCTTCCCGAAATGAGGATTGCGGAACACATAAGCGGGTACCGCGAAATAATAAACCGTGACGACGGGTAAAGAAACCCCAGGGCGAACCGTTGGTATGGGACCAAGCATCCCGAAAATCAGGATCATCTACATATAGGTGCCTCCAAGAACTAAAGCCGGGAACGGAAAGCTCAAAGGTGGTGAGTAAGGTCGGCCGACGACTCAAAGCATCAGCAACATTATTAGAAGATCCCGCCTTGTGACGAATAGTAAACGAATACTCTTGTAAAGTTTCGACCCATTTGGCATGACGTGGATTCAACTTAACTTGCCCTTGGATGTATTTCAAAGCTTGATGATCCGAAAAAAGAATAAAGTCATTTGGAAGTAAATAATGACGCCAATAATCAAGACTACGAATAATAGCATAAAACTCTTTATCATATGTGCTGTAACGCCGACGCACCTCATTCAATTTTTCACTAAAATACGCCACCGGGCGTCCGCTTTGGCTCAAAACACCACCAATCCCAATACCAGACGCATCACACTCAACTTGAAACACATCATCAAAATTCGGGAGGGCGAGAATAGGGGCTGTCGTGACAAGGGCCTTCAAGGTGTCAAAAGATTTTTGTGCAGCAGCGGTCCAGACGAATTTGGAACTCTTCAACAATTCGGTCATAGGTGCCACAATAGAACTGAAATTTCGGATGAAACGGCGGTAAAAAGAAGCTAAACCATGGAAACTCCGGACATCGTGTAAGGTTTGTGGCGTTGGCCAAGATGTGATGGCCGAAATTTTGCTCTCATCCATTTGAATACCGTCACCCGACACCAAATATCCCAAGAAAACGACTTCACGAGCAAGAAAGTGACACTTCTTTTCGTTAGCAAACAAGCGCTGATCCCGTAAAATAGTAAAAACTGCTCGTAGGTCCTGCAAGTGTTGTGCCAAAGTCTGACTAAAAACAAGTATATCGTCGAAATAAACGACGACACAAACGCCAATAAGACCCCGAAAAACATGATTCATGAGACGCATAAAAGTACTCGGAGCATTAGATAACCCGAATGGCATAACCATCCACTCGTATAATCCATCTCGCGTCTTAAAAGCGGTTTTCCATTCATCCCCTTGTCGCATTCGAATTTGGTGGTATCCACTTCGAAGATCAATCTTGGAGAAAATGCTAGAACCGTGCAACTGGTCCAGTAAGTCTTCAAAGCGTGGAATAGGGAATCGGTACTTCACCGTTATTTTATTCACAGCTCGACTATCAATACACATTCGGTATGCGCCCCCTGGTTTTGGCACAAGTAAAGCGGGAACAGCACACGGACTTTTACTTTCACGTATAAAACCTTTTTCTAATAACTCTGTCACCTGTCGTTGCAATTCAGCAAATTCTTTCGGGTTCATTCGATAAGCTGGTTTATTCAGTATACTCGAGCCCGGGTGAAAATCAATACAATGCTGAATTTCGCGTTCCAATGGTAAGCCAGCCGGTATTTCTTCCGGAAAAAGATCACGAAACTCCGTAAGTAAAGGCCTTACCGCCTCCGGTGGAGGTGGTGTCGGTGGATTTTCCTCAACAATAAGAAGTCCAAAAATCCACGGGGGTTCCGGTTTTAGAGCGCACCCCATGAATTCAGTTTTCGAAAGAATTAACGCTTCTGTTTGTGAATCTTTCGGGTTAAAAGGTGCCAAAGTAATACTCAACCCGTCTTTCTGAAAACTATATGTATTACGATACCCATCATGTTTCACGCGACGGTCATACAACCAAGGTCGCCCCAAAAGGATATGACAAGCATCCATTGGGATGACCTCACACCAAAGTTCGTCCGTGTATTTGTTACCAATTGAAAATGATACTAAACATTGATGTGTTACTTTAATCAAATTTCCTTTTTTTAGCCAAGATAGCTGATATGGTTCTGGATGGTTTTGAACTTTTAACCCCAATTTATCCACAGCCGTAGTGGCTATCATATTATCACAACTCCCCCCGTCAACAACAATATCACAAATTTTACCTTTTATAGTGCCATTGGTTCGAAAAATATTATTACGTAGCCACAAAGTGTCATCCACATCCGATGCAATAGACGCGCTGAGAACGCGTTGAGATATTAAAGCTTCACCCCGATCTGGGTAAAGAATTTCAGTATCCTTAAACTCTTCGTCCCCATCATGATCATCATCAAACGTAGGTACCGAATCATCAACGAGTGCAACAACTTGCGTGTTTGGACACTCGCGTTGTAGGTGACCCAATCCGTGGCATTTAAAGCACCGCGGCCCCGTAAGCGGTTTTGACGCCGGCGGTTTAGCGGGTGGGACAGCAGCTTTCGGTTGGGCCACAGGGGCCGGAGTTGGAGCGGGAGCGGAAGGCGATCCCCGGCTTTGATTGGGCCGAAGGTTCGAATACCGTCCCCTCACGGCAGCTTGTTTTTCCACTTTATGAGCGAGCCCGCACACGTCATCAAAAGTATAATAGGGGTGTAATTGCACGACATCCGAAATATCGGTTCGTAACGAACCCAAAAATCTAGCAATAACTTGTTCTTCGTCTTCGTCTGCGCCACACCGCATCCTTAACCGTTCAAACTCCAAAGTAAAGTCAGACACAGTTAAAGTCCCCTGTTTGAACCCATGATATTCCAAAAAAGCATCCTGTCTATGATTAACTGGCAAGAATTTTTTTTTCAATGAACGCTTCATCTTATCCCATGAATCGATCTTATGTTTACCTTCCTGGACGCGTTTTTTCTGCAAGTGTTCCCACCATAATGACGCGTGCTTCTTTAATTTTATAGCAACGATCTTTACCTTCATGCGATCAGGGATATCCTTGAGATCAAAAACCCGTTCGACGGTATGCAACCAATCAATAAACTCGTCTGGTTGAACACCGCCTTCAAAATCTGGAATTTCCACGCGAAACCCTAGGGATCGCAGTGGGTCGGACACGGGAGGTGGCGGACGACGCACCCTGGCTGGTCGGCCGAAGGGATTGTCGTAAATCCCGTCCCCCATATCGGACCCATCCCACTCGTATTGGTCAGAATCGCTCTCATGCTGCCATCTTCCTTCGTTGGCCGGCTGTAATCCTGCATCCAAAAGTTGTTGGCGCAGCCTTTCAATTTCTTCTACGTCTCGCGGATCTCGTTCATAATCACCGTTGCCTCTATCGGCGAATCGACGTTGACGTATGTGATGATCTGCCATAGCTCTGATTACCACTTGATAGCGTGATGGTCACACGGTGTTGATCTATGTCAACGATAATTTCCTGAACTATGTCAAGAACCCGTTTGAATCCTCCAAACGATAAACTTTATTAACTCAAAATAATCAACCAAGTTCCAAACGTAAAAGAGAAAGACTAAATAGCAACCCTAAACTTGAGGAACAAGTCTCAACTAGATAAACATAAAAATAAAACAAATATAATAATAAAGATAGAATAGGGGCCGGCCAAGGTGGAGGTAGCTTGAGCCGGTCCCGAACAAGCCCGCGAGTTCTCTTAGCCACTTTCGTTTGGAATCGGTTTGCAAGCCCCGAAACCCGCCATACTTGAATCTTCCCCTCGCCATCAGTGAGTTTGTTCAAGGGCATTCTAGTCAATCCAAGCCAATAGTTTCTCTCTCCTCCAATTCCCCCCCATTTTTTAAACGTTAATAACTCTTTCATACGACATTATTTTTTTTATAAAAATTGCACCAAAAAAAATGAGCGTTTTTTTATCTTTAAAACGAGTATACTATTGCTATATTTAAAAAAAAATTAAACCCAGTTGTGTAAAACGCAATAGAAAAACCACCAGTTACGTAAAACGCAATGAAAAAAAACCTAAAAAATGACATTTTTCTAAAACGCAATGCACCAAAAACACAAAGAAATGACTTATTTGTAAAATGCAATGGCCAGAAAACACAAAGAAATGTCTTATTTCTAAAACGCAATGGACTGAAAACACATAAAAAAGTGTTTTACCTAAAACGCAATGCACAAAAAACACAAAGAAATGTCTTATTTGTAAAACGTAATGGCCAGAAAACACAAAGAAATGTTTTATTTGTAAAACGCAATGGCCAGAAAACACTTAAAAATGTCTCATTTCTAAAACGCAATGACCTAAAAAAACAAAAGAAAGTGTTCTCTGTAAAACACAATGGACTGAAAACACCTAAAAATGTGTTTTACCTAAAACGCAATGACTAAATACACTTCAAAAATGTGTTTTACCTAAAACGCAATGACTAAAGATACTTAAAAATGTGTTTTTTCTAAAACGCAATAGCCAGAAAACACATAAAACTCTCTTATTTCTAAAACGCAATGGACACATAAAACTGTTTCTGAACTGTTTGTGAATTGTCTATGAACTGTCTGAAATGAGCCAATTTCGGGAAAATTAATTTTTCTGATGCGTTTTTAGTACAGCTCAACCCCAGCCAGGGGCTCTGCCCCTTGGACCCCGCCAGGGGCTGCCGCCCCTGGGACCCCGCTACCAGGGGCTGCCGCCCCCGGACCCCCGCCAAGATCGTAAAACGCAATGACTAAATAAAAACCTAGATCGTGAAAATGAAATTAAAGAATTTCTTACATGGATCGAAGCCGGTTTCTTCATCAATTGACGAAATTTGAAATGATAGAAACACTTATCAGCGATTGAATCGAACAAATCGAGTGATTATCTTCAAAATCACCAGAAAAAACGAGGTTTTGAATGAAATTAAACTGGGTTTTCTTCGAAAAAAGCTGAAGAACACGTTGATCGGGTGGTTGAATCATTGATTGATGACGAAAATCACACTATAATGTAGTGATTATTGAGATAGTAAGTGAAGAAAAGGTTGGAGATGGTAAATGGTGGGTTTTGAAGTAACTGGGGAGAAGAAGGAAGAAGAAATGATGAGATTGACTAAAATACCATTTCTCTTTATTTTAAAATTTGCCACATGTCATAATCCTATGGCTTCCTATCCTTCCTAGCCAAAATTAACTTCCTATTTGATCTTTTCCCTATATATATATAGGGTAAGGTCCATGCGAGAACCACCCTTATTGCGAGAACCGCGAGAACCAATGTGAACACAAAATAAAATCTCAAAAAAATCAAAAAAACACTCAAAATTTTTTTTTTATTTTTTTTAATATTTTTTAATAAAAAATCGCTATATTTCGTTCCCATAAAAAAAAAAAAAAAACTTTTTTTTTTCGAGTAAGAGTTATCCATGCACATGTGCATATGTATCATTACTTCAACAAATTCGGTAATACGTTATCAGGAATAGACAATTGCACTTTAATTTACAATACCATTAGTAATACACTACTTTTTACATTACCAATATTCAAAATGCACATGTGCATAATTAGGTATAACCATGATATAACGTGTTTTGGTACAAAAAGTTTGTGATTTTGAATGGAGAAGTAGACCCATATACATGTTTTTTGGTTAGTTATATCTAGTGGTTGATGGTTTGGTTATAGTTGTCAATTTTTTATGTAATATGTTGATTAGATGGTATAAATGGTGTTTACATACATGTAATAAAGTGAAAATATTGTTAATGGTATTGTATTATAGATGGTAGGAGGTAATGGTATTGTATTATGGATGGTAGGAGGTAATGGTAGTGTATTATGGATGGTATGATAGATGAAAGGGAAAGTGTATTCAAAGTGGTGTACCAAAACACCTTATTTCATGTTGATACATATGAATGCACATGTGCATTTCTAATATTGGTAATGTAAAAAGTAGTGTATTACATATGGTAGTGTAAATGAAAGTGCAATTGTCTAATATATGTAATGAATTACGGAATTTGTCAAAGAAATGACAAAAATGCACATGTGCATGCTTGTGTATTATGGATGGAATGATAGATGAAAGAGAAAGTAGTGTACCAAAACACCTTATTTCCTGTTGATACATATAGATGCACATGTGCATTTCTAACATTGGTAATGTAAAAAATAGTGTATTACACGTAGTAGTGTAAATGAAAGTGCAATTGACTATTATTTGTAATGAATTACGGAATTTGACAAAGAAACGACACATATGCATATGTGCATGGATAACTGTTACTCAAAATTTTTTTTTTTTTTTTTTTTTGAAATTTTTTTTTATTTTTTTTATTAACAAAATATAACGATTTTTTCAAAAAAAAATAGTAAAAAAAAAAAAAAATTTTGGGTGTTTTTTTAGATTTTTTTAGGAATTACTGTTTGTGTTCACACTGGTTCTCGCGGTTCTCGCAATAAGATAAGGTTCAAGAGTGAACACCCCCCTCAGTTGTGAACTGTGTGAACTCATCTTGGCCCTTGATTTCTATGATCTTGAGATTTAGATGAGTGGCATGATGGTAATTATGTGGTTAATTTTTTCTATTTAATTAAATACAAAAGGGTGTATGTGTAATTTTCATCTTAAATTGATTGCATAAATCAGGTTCTCTCTCATAAATTAATTAGGAAAGTAATTTTATAAAAAAAATTAGATTTAAATCATTATCTTAATAATTGAAATCAGTTACATATTTCTTATTTTAACTCCGTATCCATAATATCTTTTCTATTTAAAATTCATTATCCTTACTCTGTTTAAATGCGATGTACACATGTGTATTCTGATTTTACCATGTTTTTAATGAGATGTACACATGTGTATATCGTCTGTTTTTGTGATATCTCAGAATTTTTTTTTTGTATTGAATGATTGATGTACACTTGTGAATTACTGTACACATATGTACGATGCTGAGTACACATACGTACTGTTCTATGTATATCCAAGTACACATGTGTATACCGTTGAAATATGAAGGTTACGTGGATATTAAAAATCAAAATTTGAATTCTGGTGATGAAATCTGAAAAATAAAATTGAAATAAAAGATATTGTGGATAATGAATTTAAAATAGAAAAGATATTATGGATAAGGAATTAAAATAGGAAATATGTAACTGATTTCAATTATTAAGATATTGATTTAAATCTAATTTTTTATAAAATTACAATCATACCCTTAACAACTAAAAAGAAAATCAAAGGTCTAGATGAGTTCACACAATTCACTCTTAGGAGGTTGTTCACTCTAGAACCCTATCCTATATATATATATATATGGGGTAAGATCAAATAAAAAGTTGATTTTGCCTAAGTATGATGAGAAGGAATCTTAACCATTCATTTTTTAAATCAATGGTTAAAATGAAAGGGTAGGAGAAAGGAGGAGTGCAAGGGTATCTTGGGAAAATCTTATTTATGGACTTTCTCTCTCCACATGCAAGGCACATGCATATTCCACCATCATTTTTTAAACGTTCATAACTTTTTTATACGACATTATTTTTTCATAAAAATTTCACCGTAAAATCGAGCGTCTTTTTATCTTTAATTTGAGTACCATATTGCTATATAAAATATGAAGACTAAAAAAACTCACTAAATTGTGTTGTATTTCTATGTTGTATAACATTTTTTGTGTTTGATTTTTGTACTATATTTTTGTGCTGGATTTTTTTTATCTTAAATTTTTTTTTTCAATTTTTTTTGCTGGATTTTTTTGTACTACATTTTTTTGCTGAATTTTTTTGTGCTATATTTTTTTTGTACTAGATTTTTTTGTGCTATATTTTTTTGTACTAAATTTTTTGTGCTATATTTTTTTGTACTAGATTTTTTGTGCTAGATATTTTTGTACTATATTTTTTTTTAAAAAAAGGGTGCCACATGTCATTTTCACTCATATTTATAAGGACCAAAATGTAATTCATTCCTACTTATTAGGAGTGACACATGTCATCATCACAATCCTTCTTAGGCTACTTAGGCAAAATTCACTTTTTAGTGGATCATTCCCCATATATATATATATATATAGGGTGGGGTTCTAGAGTGAACAAGGGTTAATTTGTGAACAAAGTGAACAAATCCTAGCCATTGGTTTTGTTAGATCTTGAGATTAGATTGAAATCTTATTTATTAATTATGTATTAAAAAAAAAGTGTAATTTAATGGTAGGGATAATTATGTAATATCACAATCTTTTAAATATGGAAACAATAAACAGATTATGAGTATTTGATTGAGAGATATCTTTTCCCCCGTAATCCTAGCTACCTATTCTAACTATAAGGCCTTGAAACTCGTAAATAATCATAATCAAAAAACCAGAAACCCCTCCCCAATATCGACGATTGCTTGTTTCCCCCAAATCGGCTATTAGTAGGAAGACTATGGTTAAGAAACCAGGCGACGCAAGAGAAGTGAAGGTTGAAGACGGTAAGTTTATACTTCAGTGTACTGATTATTCATGGCTATGAGTCTATTATTCGTGTTTTTATGAGAATAAAAAAATTAGGGTTTGTTCAATCGGTTTTTTTGTAATGAATAAGTTGTTGTGTTAAAGGTTTAGTAAAGCGATTGACGATTTGGATTGAATATGTTTTCCCATGTTTTCATTCGTTGTGATGAGCATCACAACCCATCGGAAGGTGGGTTCGAAATGGGTTGATCGACGGTGGACTATGTCGCCGGAAAATCTTTAGGGTAGTGTTGGGTTGGGCGATGCATTTGTTCAACGTAATTAGTAGTTCTTATTGTTTGGTACACTTGTGTTTATGGTAGATACAGAGAGTTTATATTTGTTGTTCTGAAAAGGTAAGTAGAAGTAGACAATTGTATTTCATCAGTTTAATGTGTTCAACAGATTGGTTTGAATGAAAAATGAGTCTGTTTTTTTTCATAAAGATATTAAAAAGAAAAGGGTATAGTTGGAGTACACAAGTGTATCCTTCTGGTTTGAGTACACCGGTGTTTATGGTGGATACATGTAGTGTATCTCTATGTTGTTCAGTAAAGTAAATATAGTTAGGAGTACACAAGTGAATTTATTGACTAATGGTGATGAAATTTTGTCTATGTACACCTATGTACTGTAGTTTATTAGGATATATAATGGTTGTTTTAAACTGAGTTATATAATTGGGGTCCATATAATAACGAATTTGGCATATGCACCTATGTTTAAACAGGTTTTACCATGGACAACATTAAAAGGAATGAAGCAGCTAACGTGGGTGCTACTAATAACACAGGTAGATTGGATGTTTAGGCTGCTTAACGTTTGAATTTGATTGTGGAACCCTTACCTTTTTGGTGTGTACTGACTGTTTTTGAATTTGAACATAACATTATTAGGAAAGAGATTTAAAAGCCAAGCATGTAGGGTCCCGAGTGGTAAAACATTTACCGCTGTTCGTGTGCCCTTCACCAATATAGAAGATAACAAGATATCCAATACGGAAACAAAGGTTGAGGAACGCACATCAAGAAAAATTAAGGAAAAAGTTGTTACTGGTAAGTAAAGTTATTACAATTGAAGTATACTATTATGAAAATTGACTATGTATGCAACGTGGTTAGTGGTGTATTGATTATATTTTGATGTAGGTACCGAGCGTTGTGTGAAGCGTATGAAGAAGACGATTGACGGGGAACACGTGGACGGCAAAGATGAAGACGTGAAAGGAGGTAGTGTTTGTATGGATATATTTATAGGAAAATCTGTTTTTTTTATATGCTGTTAACAGTTTGGAATTTTTTGTAGATTATGAGGAGGATTGTGAGATGAACGCCGTTGACCAGATTTTTAGATTCAAAAAAAGGAAGCAATCAAAGAACGCAAAAAAAAGGAAAGGTAGCAGTAAGAAACGGGTGAGGTCGAAGCGTAGTAAATGTTTACCATCGATTAGGACGAGGACCTCACCGAATAAATTGTTCGAAGCTGTTTCGATATTGACGAGGAGGCAGAGAAATCTGGTTCGTAGGATGGGGTTTGGAAAGTTACTAAATGTAAGAGTATCAGACGTAAATGCGCAACTGGCGTATTTTGTCGTCGATAGCCTAGACACAGATACAATGGAAATCAATCTTGGGGAGAGGAAAATAAAAGTTAATAAAGAAGGTGTTCGTAGAATAACGGGTGTACCTTACGGAGGTATACGGGTGGTGAGCGATGCAGAAGAATGTGCTGATGCGGAGGCACGTGTGAATACATGGAAAAACAGGTTTGTAAAGACACCGGTTAGCTGCAAGATGATAGTCGAGAAGATTAGGGAAAATAGTTATGCGGATGACGAGACATTCATGATGGATTTCGCAATGCTGTTTATAACGACAATGATAGCAAGCACCAAGAATGGGAACGCGATGTACACAATGCTCCAATGGTTCTGTCTATCAAGGGAGTTTAAAGAGCACGATTGGTGCCAGCTGATAATAGACACAATCAGGGTGTGTAAAAGTGATTGGGACAAATATGACCCAGATTCGTTTTTTCGCGGTCCGCTCACTATTTTGGTGGTATGACGTTTTAACTTTAAATACACATATGTAACTACTTATGTACATTTGTGTACAGAATATACAATTGTTCTGTACATGTATGTACAAACATTGTAATTAGTTGTTACTGGTTAATAAATGTTTTTAATTTTGTTTTTCTATTTTGGTATGTGTAGTTGTTTTACCTGGATAGCACCACGTGTCCAGGATTCGTAGGAGATCGTGAGCAAGCTCCAATCATGTTTTGGACAAAAGAGATGATGAGTAAGCGGAAGGAATTGGAGATAACGAACGGGGGATTTGGACTGGGTGATGTTAGGGAGTTATACGCTGATGAACAAGAGTATGACCAAGAAAGTGAAGACGAAGTGGTAGATCTGTCAAAAGGAGACGAAGAAAAAAAAAGTGCGGGATTTGATGGGATGACGCTTGAGGTATGGTTTTGTTGATATCAAGTAATTTAAAAACATTCGTATCTTATGTAGATTAAAAAAGTAGATTATTGATGGGATATGTTAGGAGTGCATTGCTGGATTGTTTGGGATGTTGGATGAGGCAGAAGGGTTGAAGAGTAGGGTGGAGGACGCTGTTGCCCAAGTGGCAGCTCGTTTCCCGAATAGTGAGGGTCTCTTGCCGGTGCTGGAACGGTACAAGTCGATGTTTAGCAAAAGTGTTGTCGATGATAAGGTTGGACCTTCCGGAGTAAATTCACACGATGGACGGAGGAAAGGTATGTTTTTGCATATCATGTACACTTTTACGTTATATAATATAATTAAGGAAAAGTCATATGTACTCTGACCGTTAAATGTGTGTAGATAACGTTACTATGAGAGGAAACAATAATAGTGTGGCCGATGAAGAAGATGGGTTCTCGACTCCGCATATTGAATCCACGTTTACGCAGGATGTTGTTATGTACACTGATGTACTTGAGGATGTTATTACAGGTGCGTATGATACGCAACGGATGGATGACATGCCTTCATTCGACTTAGGGTTGTCGCAACCTCTTCCAAGTACACAAGAGTTGGTGACGTTAAGAGAAGAACCTGCGAGAAATGTTGAACCGGAATCTGTTGTTGGCGGGAAAGGAAAAAGGAAAAAACAAATGTCGAAGTACGGGAAATCTCCATTTATGTTACGAGCTGTGGACATTAAGACATGGATGCAATCAAAAGATAAAGTAATTTGGAGATACTTGGCCTCGTGTGTAGAAGATACACAGTATGTGTTATTTTTGGCTGAATTTTTTCTCTATTCGTAATATTCATTTTTTTAAAAAACTTTGTTATGATTGAGAATCCTATAATACAAATGTTTTGTTTTTGTAAAATTTCTTGTACAGAGTTGCAACTCCGAAAAAGAAGGGTAAACAGGTTGCGACTAGGCAGAGCAGGGATAAAAAAGAAGTATCCGAAGTTGCTGGTTCAAAAGGGTAAGCAACCCTTTGACTGGCTTATATCAGTTAATTTTTTTTATGCATTTAATATGTATTCCATGTTATAACCTTTAGGTTTGTGTTTCATTAGTTAAGTTAGTACTGAAATAAAAATGTGATATACACTGGTGTATTAAAGTGTCTAAAATGTGTACGTATGAAACTGTTCAGAACGTACGTGTTTTTAACGGATTCTGGCATCGGGCTAATGTACTTTCAATTAAAAGACTTTTGCCCGAGCGTGTGGATGGGAGACGCAGTTATCAACTGTTTCGCAACGGTCCTAAATCACGAAGAAGCTGATCGGCAGAAAACGACCAAGGAGAAAAGAAAGGAGGTTTACAAAAAAGTTGGTGAAACTCGACGTCTTTTCTGCCATACGGCTTGTTTTGTAAGTTATAACCTTTGTTGTTGGTTGTAAATCAGTTTTGAAGCTGTGGTTTTGGGAAAAAAAATTGAGATGATGATAATTTGTTAATTTTAAAATGTAGAATGATGACGTCTTAACAAACAAACAGTACGATGACAATGGTCGGTTGGAAAAGTTCAGCAGTGCGTTGTTTATGGCGCTGAATAAGGATGAATCACTTATGAATCTGGCGGGTTACACCGTGATTGTTTTCCCGATACTGGAAAATAGTCACTTTTATCTTGTTAGTTTTGACATGGAGAAGTTGGCGATAAGTGTCATTGACAACATGCATCCTAACGAGAGCTTCATCCAGTTTTCAGATGCTGACTGTTTTTTAAAGAAGACGACACCATTCAAAGTGGTAAGTATGAATGTAATATCTAGTGCGAACGCAGGTGTATAAATTTGCTAACCTGGTATGTGATTGTTTTAAATGCAGAAAGATGTTTTTGTAAAATACTTGAGAACCGTAAGCCATCCGAAAAGTTCAGAATTTGACAGAGTAATACCGATAAGGCTGGAGATTGAGTGGGCGACTATAGGAAATAGTGTGGACTGTGGTGTTTTTGCTATGCGTCACATGGAGACGTGGTTTGGCGAAACCGATGTAAAATGGGACAGTGGATTTCCTCTCGCGCACACCCAAAAAAAGTCTAGTCTCACTAGATTACGGAAAAAGTACGCTTGCAAAATTATTTGTTCCGAAGCAAACTTACGGCGTAATGAAGTAATGGGTACAACTGTGGCATGGAACATAGCACAAGGGTTTGAGGTTGAAAAGGGATTGAAAGAGAAATATAAGTGAATGAACTTAGTAGGGAAATAAATTTTTGAAGTAAGGTTGGTTTTAAACTTTATAAATGGTGTAAGTTGACACTGTTGGGACTTTATTTGTTTTATGTATGCACATGGTGTTTTTGTTTTGGGTTTATTTAATTGTTTAGGAGACGTACTTTTTTTTGTCAGCATTAGTCATTAAATTTACTTGTGTACTTATAACTATACTAATTTCTCTGAACAAGATAGATTAACTTTATGGATATAACGTAAACACAAGTGTACTGTAATCCGTAGGATACACTTGTGTACTCCAACTATAGCCTTTGCCTTATAATATGTGTAATGAAAAAAAACAAACTTTTTTCACAAAAAAATATTTTGTACACAATAAACTGATGAACTTCACTGGTATACTTCTACGTATACTTACTCTTCTGAACAACATATATAAACTTTCTGTGTCTACCATAAACACAAGTGTACCAAACAGTATAAACTACTAATTACGTTGTACACATGCATTCCCCAACCCAGCTCTACCCTAAAAATATATTTTGAAACGAAAATGAAGTGGAGTAAAGGGATGAATACATTGTTATGAGGTGGGAAAAAATGAAGATGTACACCAGTGTAAGAAGCTTAATACACACATGTAACTTGAGTGGAAAACACTCGTGTATATGCATTTTTTACTTAAGATTCCTTGTAGGTAATGATTGGATATGAGTTATGTGTAAATTGTCTTCTCATATTTTTAAAATAACTGAAAACAATAGTGTGTATGCATTCGTTTTGAAGCTGCCATTTGGTTGAAGATGGATAACATGTTATACTTGGTGTATATGCAGGCTTAATGACACTGCCTTGGTGCATGTTTTGGTTGTTATAGATTAACATATCCAATAAGGATTCAGTAAAAACAATCACCAACGTATGTCTTTAACACAAACAAATTCAACAAAATGATCAAACTTAACAAAAGACAATGTTTTTTGCACGATTAAGCTAATCATCGCTAGCGTTGCCATCCCTATCAGTTTCGTCCGATTCAATCTCCATGTCTTCTTCATCTTCGTCTTCAGCGACATCCTCATCTGTAGACGAGTCATCCTTAGATGGCTTTCCTTTTTTTAAAGGGCAATTCCTTTTGTCGTGTGTTCTAACTCGTTTTCCACAATAATTACATTGCCTTCGTTTTTTCTTGCCAGCTTTTATTGCTTTTTCTCGCGGACCAATCGGTCTTTTGTGCTTCCCACAACCCTTGTTACGAATTTTCTCGGGTGCCGTACACGAGATCTCGTCCGGCTCAGTGTGGGCAATAACTTCTTGAATTGCTAGACCCTTTCTATGAATTTCTGTATCATAAGGAACTTCAGAAAATATCTTATCTTTAAGTGCCTGAATATGTGAGTCTATTTCCTCTAGTTTGTCAATGTTGCCCCGTACACGATCTCTACACATGTCCATGTTTTCTAAGATTCTTCGCCATAATACTGCACTCCTAGATTGGTCTACGGATAACCTGTTCTCCAAACTATGCACAACACCCGGAAGAGCATTTCGTCTCCATCTCGGGTGAATGTATCTGGCTGGGATCTCATGAATATTATGGCTTCTAAAGACACAAAACACGTGGCGACATAGATATCCATCACGAGTGAAACCATTGCAAGCACAAGAAACCGATAGGTCTTCCTTGTTAAAGGTCACCTAATAAAAAGGTGGTTGATATGCTGGTTAGTATGACTTCAGTGAGTGATATACACTGATGTACGTTAAAAATAACATAACGAATAAAGAAAGCTGAATACGAGATTAGGTAGTAATCAAGTTAAGTAGTGCAATTTGGCTAACCTTGAACTCGTTTACAACTTCCTTTTCATGATCTAGATGTGCAACAGTAAAACAATGAATGCCATCAACCAGGGACCGTTCGGCAATGTAACTAAATTCTGTACCATTGAAAATTTGCTTTTGAACCTCATAGAAAATTTTCCTTGTATAAACAAGGTTCGCGCGACGTTCAATCTTGTAGGTTGTTTTGTATTTTTCTGGGTTGGTAATCTCAGTATGGTTGCAAAGTTCCCTTTGCTTGTTTCTTAACCCATCGATGGACGTGTCATAACATAACATGAATTGAACCAGTGTATTATGTGCGCTGGAGTCTGCTTTAAACATGTGATTCGCACTTTCGCATCTGGATGTGGTTTTCATTAAAGTACTCATGGGTATTTCACAGAAGTAACCTGGAATCCATTGCTCCCGAATTGCGAACATCTCTGTCAACCATTTATGAGACTCTAACCCATATTCTGCGATCAATGAATTCCACCTTTGCTCGAACGTCTCAGGTTTGATATAGACGTTCCAAACAAGCTTGTGAAATTTCTCCTTAATCTCTATATTTGTCAAGTTGTCCCCCTTTATCTATTTTTTGGTAACTAGAAAAGAAAAAGTTATCATAGTCGAAATAAAAACACTAGTGTACCAAAAATAAAGATATGGAAAAATGGACACCAGTGTATGATGCTACGTGTACACTAGTGTACCAAAAAAGGTTATAATCATAAAGTTTGTAAAGAAATACCTTAGATGGTATCTTTTGAACTATATGCCACATACATAGCCGATGATGCGATTGGTTGAATACGTTGCTAACCGCTTGTTTCATGGCACAATCGTGATCGGTTAGAACCAAAAGAGGTTGTCTGCCGTTATGAGCTTGGAGAAATTTTTGAAGAAGCCAAGTGTATGACTCGATTGTCTCGTTATGAAGTAGCCCAGCACCAAATATCGTGCATTTTTTGTGATGATCCACACCAGTAAATGGAACAAAAATCATATCGTACCTGTAACAAAAAATAAATTATAACACGTAAATGTAAATAACTAAAGAATTATAATATGGGAATTTATAACTTACATGTTCGTGTGGTACGTTGCATCAAAAGCCAAAACATCCCCAAATGCTTGGTAATTCATTTTCGAAACATTATCACACCAAAAAATCAACTGGAGCTCCGTGTCAACAATTTGGGTATCAAAGGTATAATTTTCTTTGTTCTTGCATCTTGCGTTCATTTTGTCAACTAACATTTGGGCGTCTCTTTCACCAATGAAATCTCGTATATCTCTACCACAATTTTTATAGTCAACAACGGTACCCTGGACGGCATGATGGCCACCTTTTATGACAACCTGAAGTTTGTGGGATTTCGTGGGACCAATGTTAGCATTACGGCATTTTGCTATAAACTCGGTGGTGGAAAAATCAAGCTTCCTCTTCTTCAGAGATAAATCAAGGTTTTCAGGAGACGTAAAACCATGGTTATGTTGTTCTACCCATTTATATAATTCTATCTCATCTGTAGCCTTCACACGTTTAAATTTCACACAGGCTTTACAGTCTGTAACTTTTATGTTTGATCGTCTTTTAGGGGAAATATTATCAACCTCAGACGTATGACCATCGGTATCTTTAGGCTTGTTGGCTCTAGAACACAAGACATATCGCAGATTCGTTATTACTTTGTCGCCGATCTTTTCTTTCTTAGAAGTACCCAACCGTGTACAAAAACCCGCAAGTTGTGCATATTCCTCATACATTGCAATAGCAGCTTCAATCGAACTAAATCTCGCTTTGACAACAGGTTTGAAACCCGGCGGAACAACTGGCGTCCAATACCTAGTGCCGTTAGGTGTTTCGTAAACATTGCTAGCAACTGACTCTGATAATTAATATAGAAAACAAGTGTAGTTAATTAAGCATGAGAAAGTGAGTTATACAAATGAATGTATAAAAAAAAAAGCTAGCAACATCCCATAAGTGATCAGTACATATTGTCTATAAGCTACTGCTGTTCTGATATACACTGATATACATCTGTAAATAATACATCCAATATCTCAGGAGTGATCAGTACATTAGTGTACATGCACATTGATCTTAACATACAAACAATTCAGTTACAACACGAAATCTGTAAACAAAACACTGAAATCTGTAAAACAAATCATGATAAACCACAAAAAACATAGTAAAGAAAACGGAATAATTATCGTTAAAAGCCATGCAGATAAAATTAACGACAAAGAACTGGAAGAAGCAGTACTACAAACTGTAATTGAAGATTCAGATGCAAAAAAAAAACGGAGAAACATATAAAAAAAACTGAACCTGGACGATTCATGGTGGTGTAAAAAACTGGATTTAATTCATCTTGTTCGATTGGGTCTCGTCCATTCAAGCCGCTGCTAGAACCACCCTCCATGATCGACGCCGAGTTTGAGGAATTCTCAGGGTTTGAGCGTTTCAAAAATTGGATTAGTAAAAGAAATAATTTGAATATAATTATAAAAGATCACGTGTATTATGCTAGAATATAGGATTTGTAACTGAATGTATATTATGGAAAGGAATTTAAATTTTTTTTTTATATAATTACAATTTTGCCCTAATGATCAATGATTAAAACCAATGGTTGAGATTAGTTCACAAGGTTCACAACCATGGATGTTGTTCACTCATGATCCCTATCCTATATATATATATATATATATATATATATAATAACCCTCAACAGTTTGGTGCGGAGATTTCCCACTTTGACAATTGTATACATGCTAGCGTTGCGGGGCACAAAGCCGAATATTTCTCTCTCATAACATGTACGCCTGTATTTCGGTTACTTGTACATGCTACTCATAACACAATCTCAAAAAAATTATATCGAGTCAAACAATTAAAACAAAACACTACAATACTTTTGTTAAAAGAAAATATAAAACGATGGAAAAACTATATTTTTAAACTGGGGACAAAATTGTAATTTTTTAGGATAAATGAGCGTGTGCCAGGCAGCCGACTGGCACGAATAAAAATTAAACCGAGCCAACCAATTAAAACAAAACGCTACCATAGTTTTGTCAAAAAAATGGCATAACTATAATTTTACGCTAGGGGCAAACTCGTAACTTGACAGGGAAAACAAACAAAAACGATGGCAAAGCTGTAAATTTGAGCTGAGAGCAAAATCGTAATTTGACTAAGCGGAAGGAAAAAAAAACAAAACAATTATAAAACTGTAAATTTAAACCAGATAAAAGTGTCAGACAACTTGCGAGAGAGTATTCCTCTACATGAGATTTGTACTGTATAGAATAGAATATATTTAACGTAATTATCTGTTCATGTTATGAATATACAAAATTACTGAATTTCTTTGCACTAGGCATTTGGGTTGGATCATTTATTCACATTACTCTTCATCAAACTCGGCTTGGATTCGGTTTGACCGATTCCTTGAGTCAACGTCTCTACCATTGACGTAAGACATGGATATCTCTCTCTCTCTTTCTCTTCAGCTTGCTCTTTGATACCTCTTCTTCTTTCTGATCCACAAAAGATAAAAACTTTCGCACAGAACAGGATCCACTTTTAGATGAGAAAGAGTTCCCAAAAGCTATCTAGTTGAAGTTGGTTTGAGTCCGAGATTTGTGGGGTGCAGGTTTTTCTCTTGAGCCAATAGTCGTGAATCTTTTGAAGCTCTCCGTTCTCGGATAATGTAAGTATGGCAGTTGACATGTCAACGGCTAATGGTGAGTCCTTCCCCAAGTTTCTCAGCATATTCTTGTGGGGAACCAAGAGCCATAAGTCTTGATTTTGGTATGTTGAGTTCTTCAATCATCATATAACTCTCAGCAAATGATCCTACTTGAAACCCGATACGTTCGTTGGTCGAGATCAATGAATCGATTCCTCCAATGGGAGATGAAAGTTGTTGAACGGTTAAAATGGATGTAAGGCTGGCGGTGTAACTTGAGTTGATAATCAGAACTACAAAAAGCCAGATGATGAGAACCAGTCGACCAAGGGTGCTCACCGTGTTTTCTCCTGAAAATTCCGATCGTAAGTTAACGGTTTGAAGTTCAAACTATACAATAAATAGCCAATCAGAGGTTTGTTTGATACTCACTGTGTGCGAAAACCATAGTTGACAAAGTAAACCTGCAAAACAACAAGAAATATACTTGGTTCAAATTGGACAACAAAAAGCTTGTGCATCAACCCATCACCGCCTGCTTAGTTCAAACCCAAACTGATTTACCTGACTCACCCATTCGGCCATCATGATAGAAAATAAACAAATTAAGAAATGTGACAATATAAACAGCTCACCACAAGACGGTGACTAACTGTTGCTTTGGTGGGCCCCTAAATTCATCGTTCAACCTATGTTCATGTATCCACACACCCACTCCAATTATGATGAAGAAAACCGCGGTGATGGCCCACATTAGTTGAGTAAAAGGCAGAAAGAAAGCCCAAGAACTCGAGTCTAGTTTCTTTATGGGGACCACAACAACTAACCCTGATTCTATATATGGTTGTGTGAAGTCAATCGCCTTTGTACGGTTAGTGATGATTGTAATATCACCAACAGCAGCATCAAGGACCTGCATAATGTTGGCCTTAATTGTGTGATCAAAGTTTGACTAGAAGTGCAAGGGTTGATTATGCATTAGTTTAAAGTTATTTAGATGGCGGTTACAAGGCGGTTATAAAGTTCGGGGACTAGTTGTGTCAAGTCAGAAGATTGTAACCACCACCCCAAGGAATCGATGTGTCCCTAGGGACACACCTCTAGATCGACGGCAGCGAGGAGACAAGGAAAAGACACGATTCTTGATCAAGAGACGCACCTCTTCAAGAATCAATTACATCCACATATTCTAGAGACGTGACTATTCGTGAAAGGACACGACTCTACACTCGCACCCATTGAAGTCTATAAATAGTTTAGTTTTAGTTTGTATTTTGTAATCTGGAATCTTGTATCTTGCATCTTGTAACAATCAGGTTCTATTGTTCATTTATTAATACGATTGTGTATTAGGGTTAATCCCTCTCTTCTTGTTCTTTGTTCGATTGTTATTTGTTCTTGATTGATGGGTTGAATTCATGGTCTCCTGGGATCTATATTGGTATCAGAGCCAAGGCTCAAAGAATCAAGATCATGGGTTCAATTCTTCAATCAAGGCAAGGGTTTCGCGATACGGAA
>JARYGA010056704.1:0-21684 GCA_030545235.1 Helianthus tuberosus | reverse complement strand
TAGGAGGTTGTCAAGTGTTTTCGCTCGACGATTCCATTCTTGGGTGGTTGGTTTGGCCCTTGTTCCTGTAACTCGAATCCTAACCCGGTATATCCCATTTTAATCTTACACCATTGTGAACCTTACGCCTTTTTTACTCTCTGATCGAGGTTCTCGGCATTGAAAAATCTTCGTAAACTAAATCACACGTGTATATATTGACATTTAAGAGATATACAGTCAAGAAACTCAAGGGCAATGGTGATATATATGCGGATTAGACACCAAAAAAAACACTCAACAAATGGCTACAATTTAAGGAATGTGTTTAGTGACGTCATCAGATTCCTAATTGACGGAGAAACGTCTGGTGGTAAGAAAAGCTGCTTCTAGGAGGTTGTCAAGTGTTTTCGCTCGACGATTCCATTCTTGGGTAGTTGGTTTGGCCCTTGTTCCTGTAACTCGAATCCTAGCCCGACATATCCCATTTTAATCTTACACCATTGTGAACCTTACGCCTTTTTTACTCTCTGATCGAGGTTCTCGGCATTGAAAAAACTTCGTAAACTAAATCACACGTGTATATGTTGACATTTAAGAGATATGCAGTCAAGAAAATCAAGGGCAATGGTGATATATTTGCGGATTAGACACAAAAAAAAACACTCAACAAATGGCTACAACTTAAGGAATGTGTTTAGTGACGGCATCAGATTCCTAATTGATGGTGAAAGGTCTGGTGGCAAGAAAAGCTGCTTCTAGGAGGTTGTCAAGTGTTTTCGCTCGACGATTCCATTCTTGGGTGGTTGGTTTGGCCCTTGTTCCTGTAACTCGAATCCTAGCCCGGTATATCCCATTTGAATTTTACACCATTGTGAACCTTACGCCTTTTTTACTCTCTGATCGAGGTTCTCGGCATTGAAAAATCTTCGTAAACTAAATCGCACATGTATATGTTGACATTCAAGAGATATACAGTCAAGAAAATCAAGGGCATTGGTGATATTTATGCGGATTAGACACAAAAAAAAACACTCAACAAATGGCTACAATTTAAGGAATGTGTTTAGTGACGGCATCAGATTCCTAATTGATGGAGAAAGGTCTGGTGGTAAGAAAAGCTGCTTGTAGGAGGTTGTCAAGTGTTTTCGCTCGACGATTCCATTCTTGGGTGGTTGGTTTGGCCCTTGTTCCTGTAACTCGAATCCTAGCCCAGTATATCCCATTTTAATCTTACACCATTGTGAACCTTACGCCTTTTTTACTCTCTGATCGAGGTTCTCGGCATTGAAAAATCTTCGTAAACTAAATCACACGTGTATATGTTGACATTTAACAGATATACAGTCAAGAAAATCAAGGGCAATGGTGATATATATGCGGATTAGACAAAAAAAAAACACTCAACAAATGGCTACAATTTAAGGAATGTGTTTAGTGACGTCATCAGATTCCTAATTGACGGAGTAAGGTCTGGTGGTAAGAAAAGCTGCTTCTAGGAGGTTGTCAAGTGTTTTCGCTCGACGATTCCATTCTTGGGTGGTTGGTTTGGCCCTTGTTCCTGTAACCCGAATCCTAGCCCGACATTTCCCATTTTAATCTTACACCATTGTGAACCTTACGCCTTTTTTACTCTCTGATCGAGGTTCTCGGCATTGAAAAATCTTCGTAAACTAAATCACACGTGTATATGTTGACATTTAAGAGATATACAGTCAAGAAAATCAAGGGCAATGGGGATATATATGCGGATTAGACACCAAAAAAAAATACTCAACAAATGGCTACAATTTAAGGAATGTGTTTAGTGACGGCATCAGATTCCTAATTGATGGAGAAAGGTCTGGTGGCAAGAAAAGCTGCTTCTAGGAGGTTGTCAAGTGTTTTCGCTCGACGATTCCATTCTTGGGTGGTTGGTTTGGCCCTTGTTCCTGTAACTCGAATACTAGCCCGGTATATCCCATTTTAGTTTTACACCATTGTGAACCTTACGCCTTTTTTACTCTCTGATAAAGGTTCTCGGCATTGAAAAATCTTCGTAAACTAAATCACGCGTGTATATGTTGACATTTAAGAGATATACAGTCAGGAAAATCAAGGGCAATGGTGATATTTATGCGGATTAGAAACCAAAAAAAAAAACTCAACAAATGGCTACAATTTAAGGAATGTGTTCAGTGACGACATCAGATTCCTAATTGATGGAGAAAGGTCTGGTGGCAAGAAAAGCTGCTTCTAGGAGGTTGTCAAGTGTTTTCGCTCGACGATTCCATTCTTGGGTGGTTGGTTTGGCCCTTGTTCCTGTAACTCGAATCCTAACCCGGTATATCCCATTTTAATCTTACACCATTGTGAACCTTACGCCTTTTTTACTCTCTGATCGAGGTTCTCGGCATTGAAAAATCTTCGTAAACTAAATCACACGTGTATATATTGACATTTAAGAGATATACAGTCAAGAAACTCAAGGGCAATGGTGATATATATGCGGATTAGACACCAAAAAAAACACTCAACAAATGGCTACAATTTAAGGAATGTGTTTAGTGACGTCATCAGATTCCTAATTGACGGAGAAACGTCTGGTGGTAAGAAAAGCTGCTTCTAGGAGGTTGTCAAGTGTTTTCGCTCGACGATTCCATTCTTGGGTAGTTGGTTTGGCCCTTGTTCCTGTAACTCGAATCCTAGCCCGACATATCCCATTTTAATCTTACACCATTGTGAACCTTACGCCTTTTTTACTCTCTGATCGAGGTTCTCGGCATTGAAAAAACTTCGTAAACTAAATCACACGTGTATATGTTGACATTTAAGAGATATGCAGTCAAGAAAATCAAGGGCAATGGTGATATATTTGCGGATTAGACACAAAAAAAAAACACTCAACAAATGGCTACAACTTAAGGAATGTGTTTAGTGACGGCATCAGATTCCTAATTGATGGTGAAAGGTCTGGTGGCAAGAAAAGCTGCTTCTAGGAGGTTGTCAAGTGTTTTCGCTCGACGATTCCATTCTTGGGTGGTTGGTTTGGCCCTTGTTCCTGTAACTCGAATCCTAGCCCGGTATATCCCATTTGAATTTTACACCATTGTGAACCTTACGCCTTTTTTACTCTCTGATCGAGGTTCTCGGCATTGAAAAATCTTCGTAAACTAAATCGCACATGTATATGTTGACATTCAAGAGATATACAGTCAAGAAAATCAAGGGCATTGGTGATATTTATGCGGATTAGACACAAAAAAAAACACATAACAAATGGCTACAATTTAAGGAATGTGTTTAGTGACGGCATCAGATTCCTAATTGATGGAGAAAGGTCTGGTGGTAAGAAAAGCTGCTTGTAGGAGGTTGTCAAGTGTTTTCGCTCGACGATTCCATTGTTGGGTGGTTGGTTTGGCCCTTGTTCCTGTAACTCGAATCCTAGCCCAGTATATCCCATTTTAATCTTACACCATTGTGAACCTTACGCCTTTTTTACTCTCTGATCGAGGTTCTCGGCATTGAAAAATCTTCGTAAACTAAATCACACGTGTATATGTTGACATTTAACAGATATACAGTCAAGAAAATCAAGGGCAATGGTGATATATATGCGGATTAGACAAAAAAAAACACTCAACAAATGGCTACAATTTAAGGAATGTGTTTAGTGACGGCATCAGATTCCTAATTGATGGAGTAAGGTCCGGTGGTAAGAAAAGCTGCTTCTAGGAGGTTGTCAAGTGTTTTCGCTCGATGGTTCCATTCTTGGGTGGTTGGTTTGGCCCTTGTTCCTGTAACTCGAATCCTAGCCCGGTATATCCCATTTTAATTTTACACCATTGTGAACCTTACGCCTTTTTAACTCTCTGATCGAGGTTCTCGGCATTGAAAAATCTTCGTAAACTAAATCACACGTGTATATGTTGACATTTAAGAGATATACAGTCAAGAAAATCAAGGGCAATGGTGATATATATGCGGATTAGACACCAAAAAAAACACTCAACAAATGGCTACAATTTAAGGAATGTGTTTAGTGACGGCATCAGATTCCTAATTGATGGAAAAAGGTCTGGTGGCAAGAAAAGCTGCTTCTAGGAGGTTGTCAAGTGTTTTCGCTCGATGGTTCCATTCTTGGGTGGTTGGTTTGGCCCTTGTTCCTGTAACTCGAATCCTAGCTCGGTATATCTCATTTTAATTTTACACCATTGTGAACCTTACGCCTTTTTTACTCTCTGATCGAGGTTCTCGGCATTGAAAAATCTTCGTAAACTAAATCACACGTGTATATGTTGACATTTAAGAGATATGCAGTCAAGAAAATCAAGGGCAATGGTGATATATTTGCGGATTAGACACAAAAAAAAAACACTCAACAAATGGCTACAACTTAAGGAATGTGTTTAGTGACGGCATCAGATTCCTAATTGATGGTGAAAGGTCTGGTGGCAAGAAAAGCTGCTTCTAGGAGGTTGTCAAGTGTTTTCGCTCGACGATTCCATTCTTGGGTGGTTGGTTTGGCCCTTGTTCCTGTAACTCGAATCCTAGCCCGGTATATCCCATTTGAATTTTACACCATTGTGAACCTTACGCCTTTTTTACTCTCTGATCGAGGTTCTCGGCATTGAAAAATCTTCGTAAACTAAATCGCACATGTATATGTTGACATTCAAGAGATATACAGTCAAGAAAATCAAGGGCCATGGTGATATATATGCGGATTAGACACAAAAAAAAAACACTCAACAAATGGCTACAATTTAAGGAATGTGTTTAGTGACGGCATCAGATTCCTAATTGATGGAGAAAGGTCTGGTGGTAAGAAAAGCTGCTTCTAGGAGGTTGTCAAGTGTTTTCGCTCGACAATTCCATTCTTGGGTGGTTGGTTTGGCCCTTGTTCCTGTAACTCGAATCCTAGCCCAGTATATCCCATTTTAATCTTACACCATTGTGAACCTTACGCCTTTTTTACTCTCTGATCGAGGTTCTCGGCATTGAAAAATCTTCGTAAACTAAATCACACGTGTATATGTTGACATTTAACAGATATACAGTCAAGAAAATCAAGGGCAATGGTGATATATATGCGGATTAGACAAAAAAAAACACTCAACAAATGGCTACAATTTAAGGAATGTGTTTAGTGACGGCATCAGATTCCTAATTGATGGAGTAAGGTCCGGTGGTAAGAAAAGCTGCTTCTAGGAGGTTGTCAAGTGTTTTCGCTCGATGGTTCCATTCTTGGGTGGTTGGTTTGGCCCTTGTTCCTGTAACTCGAATCCTAGCCCGGTATATCCCATTTTAATTTTACACCATTGTGAACCTTACGCCTTTTTAACTCTCTGATCGAGGTTCTCGGCATTGAAAAATCTTCGTAAACTAAATCACACGTGTATATGTTGACATTTAAGAGATATACAGTCAAGAAAATCAAGGGCAATGGTGATATATATGCGGATTAGACACCAAAAAAAACACTCAACAAATGGCTACAATTTAAGGAATGTGTTTAGTGACGGCATCAGATTCCTAATTGATGGAAAAAGGTCTGGTGGCAAGAAAAGCTGCTTCTAGGAGGTTGTCAAGTGTTTTCGCTCGATGGTTCCATTCTTGGGTGGTTGGTTTGGCCCTTGTTCCAGTAACTCGAATCCTAGCTCGGTATATCCCATTTTAATTTTACACCATTGTGAACCTTACGCCTTTTTTACTCTCTGATCGAGGTTCTCGGCATTGAAAAATCTTCGTAAACTAAATCACACGTGTATATGTTGACATTTAAGAGATATACAGTCAATAAAATCAAGGGCAATGGTGATATATATGCGGATTAGACACCAGAAAAAAACACTCAACAAATGGCTACAATTTAAGGAATGTGTTTAGTGACGGCATCAGATTCCTATTTGATGGAGAAAGGTCTGGTGGCAAGAAAAGCTGCTTCTAGGAGGTTGTCAAGTGTTTTCGCTCGATGGTTCCATTCTTGGGTGGTTGGTTTGGCCCTTGTTCCTGTAACTCGAATCCTAGCCCGGTATATCCCATTTTAATTTTACACCATTGTGAACCATACGCCTTTTTTACTCTCTGATCGAGGTTCTCGGCATTGAACAATCTTCGTAAACTAAATCACACGTGTATATGTTGACATTTAACAGATATACAGTCAAGAAAATCAAGGGCAATGGTGATATATATGCGGATTAGACACCAAAAAAAACACTCAACAAATGGCTACAATTTAAGGAATGTGTTTAGTGACGGCATCAGATTCCTAATTGATGGAGAAAGGTCTGGTGGTAAGAAAAGCTGCTTCTAGGAGGTTGTCAAGTGTTTTCGCTCGATGGTTCCATTCTTGGGTGGTTGGTTTGGCCCATGTTCCTGTAACTCGAATCCTAGCTCGGTATATCCCATTTTAATTTTACACCATTGTGAACCTTACGCCTTTTTTACTCTCTGATCGAGGTTCTCGGCATTGAAAAATCTTCGTAAACTAAATCACACGTGTATATGTTGACATTTAGGAGATATACAGTCAAGAAAATCAAGGGCAATGGTGATATTTATGCGGATTAGACACCCAAAAAAAACACTCAACAAATGGCTACAATTTAAGGAATGTGTTCAGTGACGACATCAGACTCCTAATTGATGGAGAAAGGTCTGGTGGCAAGAAAAGCTGCTTCTAGGAGGTTGTCAAGTGTTTTCGCTCAATGATTCCATTTTTGGGTGGTTGGTTTGGCCCTTGTTCCTGAAACTCGAATCCTAGCCCGGTATATCCCATTTTAATCTTACACCATTGTGAACCTTACGCCTTATTTACTCTCTGATCGAGGTTCTTGGCATTGAAAAATCTTCGTAAACTAAATCACACGTGTATATGTTGACATTTAAGAGATATAAAATCAAGAAAATCAAGGGCAATGGTGATATTTATGTGGATTAGACACCCAAAAAAACACTCAACAAATGGCTAGAATTTAAGGAATGTGTTCAGTGACGACATCAGATTCTTAATTGATGGAGAAAGGTCTGGTGGCAAGAAAAGCTGCTTCTAGGAGGTTGTCAAGTGTTTTCGCTCGATGATTCCATTCTTGGGTGGTTGGTTTGGCCCTTGTTCATGTAACTCGAATCCTAGCCCGACATATATCCCATTTTAATTTTACACCATTGTGAACCTTACGCCTTTTTTACTCTCTGATCGTGGTTCTCGGCATTGAAAAATCTTCGTAAACTAAATCACACGTGTATATGTTGACATTTAAGAGATATACAGTCAAGAAAGTCAAGGGCAACGGTGATATATATGCGGATTGGACACCAAAAAAAATCACTCAACAAATGGCTACAATTTAAGGAATGTGTTTAGTGACGGCATCATATTCCTAATTGATGGAGAAAGGTTTGGTGGCAAGAAAAGCTGCTTCTAGGACGTTGTCAAGTGTTTTCGCTCGACGATTCCATTCTTGGGTGGTTGGTTTGGCCACGCCTTTTTTACTCTCTGATAGAGGTTCTCGGCATTGAAAAATCTTCGTAAACTAAATCACACATGTATATGTTGACATTTAAGAGATATACAGTCAGGAAAATCAAGGGCCATGGTGATATTTATGCGGATTAGGCACCCAAAAAAAACACTCAATAAATGGCTACAATTTAAGGAATGTGTTTAGTGACGATATCAGATTCCTAATTGATGGAGAAAGGTCTGGTGGCAAGAAAAGCTGCTTCTAGGAGGTTGTCAAGTGTTTTCACTCGACGATTTCATTCTTGGGTGGTTGGTTTGGCCCTTGTTCTTGTAACTCGAATCCTAGCCCGGTATATCCCATTTTAATCTTACACCATTGTGAAACTTACGCCTTTTTTACTCTCTGATCGAGGTTCTCGGCATTGAAAAATCTTCGTAAACTAAATCACACATGTATATGTTGACATTTAAGAGATATACAGTCAAGAAATCAAGGGCAATGGTGATATATATATGCGGATTAGACACAAAAAAAAACACTCAACAAATGGCTACAATTTAAGGAATGTGTTTAGTGACGGCATCAGATTCCTAATTGATGGAGAAAGGTCTGGTGGTAAGAAAAGCTGCTTCTAGGAGGTTGTCAAGTGTTTTCGCTCGACGATTCCATTCTTGGGTGGTTGGTTTGGCCCTTGTTCCTGTAACTCGAATACTAGCCGGGTATATCCCATTTTAGTTTTACACCATTGTGAACCTTACGCCTTTTTTACTCTCTGATAGAAATTCTCCGCATTGAAAAATCTTCGTAAACTAAATCACACGTATATATGTTGACATTTAAGAGATATACAGTCAAGAAAATCAAGGGCAATGGTGATATTTATGCGGATTAGACACCCAAAAAAACACTCAACAAATGGCTACAATTTAAGGAATGTGTTCAGTGACGACATCAGATTCCTAATTGATGGAGAAAGGTCTGGTGGCAAGAAAAGCTGCTTCTAGGAGGTTGTCAAGTGTTTTTGCTCGATGATTCCATTCTTGGGTGGTTGGTTTGACCCTTGTACCTGTAACTCGAATCCTAGCCCGGTATATCCCATTTTAATCTTACACCATTGTGAACCTTACGCCTTATTTACTCTCTGATCGAGGTTCTCGGCATTGAAAAATCTTCGTAAACTAAATCACACGTGTATATGTTGACATTTAAGAGATATACAGTCAAGAAAATCAAGGGAAATGGTGATATATATGCGGATTAGACACAAAAAAAAAACACTCAACAAATGGCTACAATTTAAGGAATGTGTTTAGTGACGGCATCAGATTCCTAATTGATGGAGAAAGGTCTGGTGGCAAGAAAAGCTGCTTCAAGGAGGTTGTCAAGTGTTTTCGCTCGATGATTCCATTCTTGGGTGGTTGGTTTGGCCCTTGTTCCTGTAACTCGAATCCTAGCCCGACATATATCCCATTTTAATTTTACACCATTGTGAATCTTACGCCTTTTTTACTCTCTGATCGAGGTTCTCGACATTGAAAAATCTTCGTAAACTAAATCACACGTGTATATGTTGACATTTAAGAGATATACACTCAAGAAAAAAAAGGGCAGCGGTGATATATATGCGGATTAGACACCAAAAAAAAATCACTCAACAAATGGCTACAATTTAAGGAATGTGTTTAGTGACGGCATCAGATTCCTAATTGATGGAGAAAGGTCTGGTGGCAAGAAAAGCTGCTTCTAGGAGGTTGTCAAGTGTTTTCGCTCGACGATTCCATTCTTGGGTGGTTGGTTTGGCCCTTGTTCCTGTAACTCGAATACTAGCCGGGTATATCCCATTTTAGTTTTACACCATTGTGAACCTTACGCCTTTTTTACTCTCTGATAGAGGTTCTCGGCATTGAAAAATCTTCGTAAACTAAATCACACGTATATATGTTGACATTTAAGAGATATACAGTCAAGAAAATCAAGGGCAATGGTGATATTTATGCGGATTAGACACCCAAAAAAACACTCAACAAATGGCTACAATTTAAGGAATGTGTTCAGTGACGACATCAGATTCCTAATTGATGGAGAAAGGTCAGGTGGCAAGAAAAGCTGCTTCTAGGAGGTTGTCAAGTGTTTTCGCTCGATGATTCCATTCTTGGGTGGTTGGTTTGACCCTTGTACCTGTAACTCGAATCCTAGCCCGGTATATCCCATTTTAATCTTACACCATTGTGAACCTTACGCCTTATTTACTCTCTGATCGAGGTTCTCGGCATTGAAAAATCTTCGTAAACTAAATCACACGTGTATATGTTGACATTTAAGAGATATACAGTCAAGAAAATCAAGGGAAATGGTGATATATATGCGGATTAGACACAAAAAAAAAACATTCAACAAATGGCTACAATTTAACGAATGTGTTTAGTGACGGCATCAGATTCCTAATTGATGGAGAAAGGTCTGGTGGCAAGAAAAGCTGCTTCTAGGAGGTTGTCAAGTGTTTTCGCTCGATGATTCCATTCTTGGGTGGTTGGTTTGGCCCTTGTTCCTGTAACTCGAATCCTAGCCCGACATATATCCCATTTTAATTTTACCCCATTGTGAATCTTACGCCTTTTTTACTCTCTGATCGAGGTTCTCGACATTGAAAAATCTTCGTAAACTAAATCACACGTGTATATGTTGACATTTAAGAGATATACAGTCAAGAAAAAAAAGGGCAGCGGTGATATATATGCGGATTAGACACCAAAAAAAAATCACTCTACAAATGGCAACAATTTAAGGAATGTGTTTAGTGACGGCATCAGATTCCTAATTGATGGAGAAAGGTCTGGTTGCAAGAAAAGCTGCTTCTAGGAGGTTGTCAAGTGTTTTCGCTCGATGATTCCATTCTTGGGTGGTTGGTTTGGCCCTTGTTCCTGTAACTCGAATCCTAGCCCGGTATATCCCATTTTAGTTTTACACCATTGTGAACCTTACGAATTTTTACTCTCTGATCGAGGTTCTCGGCATTGAAAAATCTTCGTAAACTAAATCACACGTGTATATGTTGGCATTTAAGAGATATACAGTCAGGAAAATCAAGGGCAATGGTGATATATATGCGGATTAGACACCAAAAAAAACACTCAACAAATGGCTACAATTTAAGGAATGTGTTTAGTGACGGCATCAGATTCCTAATTGATGGAGAAAGGTCTGGTGGCAAGAAAAGCTGCTTCTAGGAGGTTGTCAAGTGTTTTCACTCGACGATTCCATTCTTGGGTGGTTGGTTTGGCCCTTGTTCTTGTAACTCGAATCCTAGCCCGGTAGATCCCATTTTAATCTTACACCATTGTGAAACTTACGCCTTTTTTACTCTCTGATCGAGGTTCTCGGCATTGAAAAATCTTCGTAAACTAAATCACACGTGTATATGTTGACATTTAAGAGATATACAGTCAAGAAAATCAAGGGCAATGGTGATATATATGCGGATTAGACACCAAAAAAAACACTCAACAAATGGCTACAATTTAAGGAATGTGTTTAGTGACGGCATCAGATTCCTAATTGATGGAGAAAGGTCTGGTGGCAAGAAAAGCTGCTTCTAGGAGGTTGTCAAGTGTTTTCGATCGACGATTCCATTCTTGGGTGGTTGGTTTGGCCCTTGTTCCTCTAACTCGAATCCTAGCCCAGTATATCCTATTTTAATTTTACACCATTGTGAACCTTACGCCTTTTTTACTCTCTAATTGAGGTTCTCGGCATTGAAAAATCTTCGTAAACTAAATCTCACATGTATATGTTGACATTTAAGAGATATACAGTCAAGAAATCAAGGGCAATGGTGATATATATGCGGATTAGACACCAAAAAAAAACACTCAACAAATGGCTACAATTTAAGGAATGTGTTTAGTGACGTCATCAGATTCCTAATTGATGGCGAAAGGTCTGGTGGTAAGAAAAGCTGCTTCTAGGAGGTTGTCAAGTGTTTTCGCTTGACGATTCCATTCTTGGGTGGTTGGTTTGTCCCTTGTTCCTGTAACTCGAATACTAGCCGGGTATATCCCATTTTAGTTTTACACCATTGTGAACCTTACGCCTTTTTTACTCTCTGATAGAGGTTCTCGGCATTGAAAAATCTTCGTAAACTAAATCACACATATATATGTTGACATTTAAGAGATATAAAGTCAAGAAAATCAAGGGCAATGGTGATATTTATGCGGATTAGACACCCAAAAAAAACACTGAACAAATGGCTACAATTTAAGGAATGTGTTCAGTGACGACATCAGATTCCTAATTGATGGAGAAAGGTCTGGTGGCAAGAAAAGCAGCTTCTAGGAGGTTGTCAAGTGTTTTCGCTCGATGATTCCATTCTTGGGTGGTTGGTTTGGCCCTTGTTCATGTAACTCGAATCCTAGCCCGGTATATCCCATTTTAATCTTACACAATTGTGAACCTTAATCCTTTTTTACTCTCTGATCGAGGTTCTCGGCATTGAAAAATCTTCGTAAACTAAATCACACGTGTATATGTTGACATTTAAGAGATATACAGTCAAGAAAATCAAGGGAAATGGTGATATATATGCGGATTAGACACAAAAAAAAAACACTCAACAAATGGCTACAATTTAAGGAATGTGTTTAGTGACGGCATCAGATTCCTAATTGATGGAGAAAGGTCTGGTGGCAAGAAAAGCTGCTTCTAGGAGGTTGTCAAGTGTTTTCGCTCGACAATTCCATTCTTGGGTGGTTGGTTTGGCCCTTGTTCCTGTAACTCGAATCCTAGCCCGGTATATCCCATTTTAATTTTACACCATTGTGAACCTTACGCCCTTTTTACTCTCTGATCGAGGTTCTCGGCATTTAAAAATCTTCGTAAACTAAATCTCACGTGTATATGTTGACATTTAAGAGATATACAGTCAAGAAAATCAAGGGCAATGGTGATATATATGCGGATTAGACACAAAAAAAAAAACACTCAACAAATGGCTACAATTTAAGGAATGTGTTTAGTGACGGCATCAGATTCCTAATTGATGGAGAAAGGTCTGGTGGCAAGAAAAGCTGCTTCTAGGAGGTTGTCAAGTGTTTTCGCTCGATGGTTCCATTCTTGGGTGGTTGGTTTGGCCCTTGTTCCTCTAACTCGAATCCTAGCCCGTTATATCCCATTTTAATTTTACACCATTGTGAACCTTACGCCTTTTTTACTCTCTGATCGAGGTACTCGGCATTGAAAAATCTTCGTAAACTAAATCACACGTGTATATGTTGACATTTAAGAGATATACAGTCAAGAAAATCAAGGGCAATGGTGATATATATGCGGATTAGACACCAAAAAAAAACACTCAACAAATGTCTACAATTTAAGGAATGTGTTTAGTGACGGCATCAGATTCCTAATTGATGGAGAAAGGTCTGGTGGCAAGAAAAGCTGCTTCTAGGAGGTTGTCAAGTGTTTTCGCTCGATGGTTCCATTCTTGGGTGGTTGGTTTGGCCCTTGTTCCTGTAACTCGAATCCTAGCCCGGTATATCCCATTTTAATCTTACACCATTGTGAATCTTTCGCCTTTTTTACTCTCTGATCGAGGTTCTCGGCATTGAAAAATCTTCGTAAACTAAATCACACGTGTATATGTTGACATTTAACAGATATATACAGTCAAGAAAATCAAGGGCAATGGTGATATATATGCGGATTAGACACCAAATAAAAAACACTCAACAAATGGCGACAATTTAAGGAATGTGTTTAGTGACGGCATCAGATTCCTAATTGATAGAGAAAGGTCTAGTGGCAAGAAAAGCTACTTCTAGGAGGTTGTCAAGTGTTTTCGCTTGACGATTCCGTTCTTGGGTGGTTGGTTTGGCCCTTGTTCCTCTAACTCGAATCCTAGCCCGTTATATCCCATTTTAATTTTACACCATTGTGAACCTTACGCCTTTTTTACTCTCTGATCGAGGTACTCGGCATTGAAAAATCTTCGTAAACTAAATCACACGTGTATATGTTGACATTTAAGAGATATACAGTCAAGAAAATCAAGGGCAATGGTGATATATATGCGGATTAGACACCAAAAAAAAACACTCAACAAATGTCTACAATTTAAGGAATGTGTTTAGTGACGGCATCAGATTCCTAATTGATGGAGAAAGGTCTGGTGGCAAGAAAAGCTGCTTCTAGGAGGTTGTCAAGTGTTTTCGCTCGATGGTTCCATTCTTGGGTGGTTGGTTTGGCCCTTGTTCCTGTAACTCGAATCCTAGCCCGTTATATCCCATTTTAATTTTACACCATTGTGAACCTTACGCCTTTTTTACTCTCTGATCGAGGTTCTCGGCATTGAAAAATCTTCGTAAACTAAATCACACGTGTATATGTTGACATTTAACAGATATATACAGTCAAGAAAATCAAGGGCAATGGTGATATATATGCGGATTAGACACCAAATAAAAAACACTCAACAAATGGCGACAATTTAAGGAATGTGTTTAGTGACGGCATCAGATTCCTAATTGATGGAGAAAGGTCTAGTGGCAAGAAAAGCTGCTTCTAGGAGGTTGTCAAGTGTTTTCGCTCGATGGTTCCATTCTTGGGTGGTTGGTTTGGCCCTTGTTCCTCTAACTCGAATCCTAGCCCGTTATATCCCATTTTAATTTTACACCATTGTGAACCTTACGCCTTTTTTACTCTCTGATCGAGGTACTCGGCATTGAAAAATCTTCGTAAACTAAATCACACGTGTATATGTTGACATTTAAGAGATATACAGTCAAGAAAATCAAGGGCAATGGTGATATATATGCGGATTAGACACCAAAAAAAAACACTCAACAAATGTCTACAATTTAAGGAATGTGTTTAGTGACGGCATCAGATTCCTAATTGATGGAGAAAGGTCTGGTGGCAAGAAAAGCTGCTTCTAGGAGGTTGTCAAGTGTTTTCGCTCGATGGTTCCATTCTTGGGTGGTTGGTTTGGCCCTTGTTCCTGTAACTCGAATCCTAGCCCGGTATATCCCATTTTAATCTTACACCATTGTGAATCTTACGCCTTTTTTACTCTCTGATCGAGGTTCTCGGCATTGAAAAATCTTCGTAAACTAAATCACACGTGTATATGTTGACATTTAAGAGATATACAGTCAAGAAAATCAAGGGCAATGGTGATATATATGCGGATTAGACACAAAAAAAAAACACTCAACAAATGGCTACAATTTAAGGAATGTGTTTAGTGACGTCATCAGATTCCTAATTGACGGAGAAAGGTCTGGTGGTAAGAAATGCTGCTTCTAGGAGGTTGTCAAGTGTTTTGGCTCGACGATTCCATTCTTGGGTGGTTGGTTTGGCCCTTGTTCCTGTAACTCGAATCCTAGCCCGACATATCCCATTTTAATCTTACACCATTGTGAACCTTACGCCTTTTTTACTCTCTGATCGAGGTTCTCGGCATTGAAAAATCTTCGTAAACTAAATCACACGTGTATATGTTGACATTTAAGAGATATACAGGCAAGAAAATCACGGGAAATGGTGATATATATGCGGATTAGACACAAAAAAAACACTCAACAAATGGCTACAATTTAAGGAATGTGTTTAGTGACGGCATCAGATTCCTAATTGATGGAGAAAGGTCTGGTGGCAAGAAAAGCTGCTTCTAGGAGGTTGTCAAGTGTTTTCGATCAACGATTCCATTCTTGGGTGGTTGGTTTGGCCCTTGTTCCTGTAACTCGAATCCTAGCCCTGTATATCCCATTTTAATATTACACCATTTTGAACCTTACGCCTTTTTTACTCTCTGATCGAGGTTCTCGGTATTGAAAAATCTTCGTAAACTAAATCACACATGTATATGTTGATATTTAAAAGATATACAGTCAAGAAAATCAAGGGAAATGGTAAATATATATGCGGATTAGACACCAAAAAAAAAACACTCAACAAATGGCTACAATTTAAGGAATGTGTTTAGTGACGGCATCAGATTCCTAATTGATGGAGAAAGGTCTGGTGGTAAGAAAAGCTGCTTCTAGGAGGTTGTTAAGTGTTTTCGCTCGACGATTCCATTCTTGGGTGGTTGGTTTGGCCCTTGTTCCTGTAACTTGAATCCTTGCCCGGTATATCTCATTTTAATTTTACACCATTGTGAACGTTACGCCTTTTTTACTCTCTGATCAAGGTTCTCGGCATTGAAAAATCTTCGTAAACTAAATCACACGTGTATATGTTGACATTTAAGAGATATACAGTCAAGAAAATCAAGGGCAATGGTGATATATATGTGGATTAGACACCAAAAAAACACTCAACAAATGGCTACAATTTAAGGAATGTGTTTAGTGACGGCATCACATTCCTAATTGATGGAGAAAGGTCTGGTGGCAAGAAAAGCTGCTTCTAGGAGGCTGTCAAGTGTTTTCGCTCGATGGTTCCATTCTTGGGTGGTTGGTTTGGCCCTTGTTCCTGTAACTCGAATCCTAGCCCGGTATATCCCATTTTAATCTTACACCATTGTGAATCTTACGCCTTTTTTACTCTCTGATCGAGGTTCTCGGCATTGAAAAATCTTCATAAACTAAATCACACGTGTATATGTTGACATTTAAGAGATATACAGTCAAGAAAGTCAAGGGCAACGGTGATATATATGCGGATTGGACACCAAAAAAAAACACTCAACAAATGGCTACAATTTAAAGAATGTGTTTAGTGACGTCATCAGATTCCTAATTGACGGAGAAAGGTCTGGTGGTAAGAAATGCTGCTTCTAGGAGGTTGTCAAGTGTTTTGGCTCGACGATTCCATTCTTGGGTGGTTGGTTTGGCCCTTGTTCTTGTAACTCGAATCCTAGCCCGACATATCCCATTTTAATCTTACACCATTGTGAACCTTACGCCTTTTTTACTCTCTGATCGAGGTTCTCGGCATTGAAAAATCTTCGTAAACTAAATCACACGTGTATATGTTGACATTTAAGAGATATACAGTCAAGAAAATCAAGGGCAATGGTAATATATATGCGGATTAGACACCAAAAAAAATCACTCAACAAATGGCTACAATTTAAGGAATGTGTTTAGTGACGGCATCAGATTCCTAATTGATAGAGAAAGGTCTGGTGGCAAGAAAAGCTACTTCTAGGAGGTTGTCAAGTGTTTTCACTTGACGATTCCGTTCTTGGGTGGTTGGTTTGGCACTTGTTCCTGTAACTCGAATCCAAGCCCGGTATATCCCATTTTAGTTTTACACCATTGTGAACCTTACGCCTTTTTACTCTCTGATCGAGGTTCTCGGCATTGAAAAATCTTCGTAAACTAAATCACACGTGTATATGTTGACATTTAACAGATATATACAGTCAAGAAAATCAAGGGCAATGGTGATATATATGCGGATTAGACACCAAATAAAAAACACTCAACAAATGGCGACAATTTAAGGAATGTGTTTAGTGACGGCATCAGATTCCTAATTGATGGAGAAAGGTCTAGTGGCAAGAAAAGCTGCTTCTAGGAGGTTGTCAAGTGTTTTCGCTCGATGGTTCCATTCTTGGGTGGTTGGTTTGGCCCTTGTTCCTCTAACTCGAATCCTAGCCCGTTATATCCCATTTTAATTTTACACCATTGTGAACCTTACGCCTTTTTTACTCTCTGATCGAGGTACTCGGCATTGAAAAATCTTCGTAAACTAAATCACACGTGTATATGTTGACATTTAAGAGATATACAGTCAAGAAAATCAAGGGCAATGGTGATATATATGCGGATTAGACACAAAAAAAAAACACTCAACAAATGTCTACAATTTAAGGAATGTGTTTAGTGACGGCATCAGATTCCTAATTGATGGAGAAAGGTCTGGTGGCAAGAAAAGCTGCTTCTAGGAGGTTGTCAAGTGTTTTCGCTCGATGGTTCCATTCTTGGGTGGTTGGTTTGGCCCTTGTTCCTGTAACTCGAATCCTAGCCCGGTATATCCCATTTTAATCTTACACCATTGTGAATCTTACGCCTTTTTTACTCTCTGATCGAGGTTCTCGGCATTGAAAAATCTTCGTAAACTAAATCACACGTGTATATGTTGACATTTAAGAGATATACAGTCAAGAAAATCAAGGGCAATGGTGATATATATGCGGATTAGACACAAAAAAAAAACACTCAACAAATGGCTACAATTTAAGGAATGTGTTTAGTGACGTCATCAGATTCCTAATTGACGGAGAAAGGTCTGGTGGTAAGAAATGCTGCTTCTAGGAGGTTGTCAAGTGTTTTGGCTCGACGATTCCATTCTTGGGTGGTTGGTTTGGCCCTTGTTCCTGTAACTCGAATCCTAGCCCGACATATCCCATTTTAATCTTACACCATTGTGAACCTTACGCCTTTTTTACTCTCTGATCGAGGTTCTCGGCATTGAAAAATCTTCGTAAACTAAATCACACGTGTATATGTTGACATTTAAGAGATATACATGCAAGAAAATCACGGGAAATGGTGATATATATGCGGATTAGACACAAAAAAAACACTCAACAAATGGCTACAATTTAAGGAATGTGTTTAGTGACGGCATCAGATTCCTAATTGATGGAGAAAGGTCTGGTGGCAAGAAAAGCTGCTTCTAGGAGGTTGTCAAGTGTTTTCGATCAACGATTCCATTCTTGGGTGGTTGGTTTGGCCCTTGTTCCTGTAACTCGAATCCTAGCCCTGTATATCCCATTTTAATATTACACCATTTTGAACCTTACGCCTTTTTTACTCTCTGATCGAGGTTCTCGGTATTGAAAAATCTTCGTAAACTAAATCACACATGTATATGTTGATATTTAAAAGATATACAGTCAAGAAAATCAAGGGAAATGGTAAATATATATGCGGATTAGACACCAAAAAAAAAACACTCAACAAATGGCTACAATTTAAGGAATGTGTTTAGTGACGGCATCAGATTCCTAATTGATGGAGAAAGGTCTGGTGGTAAGAAAAGCTGCTTCTAGGAGGTTGTTAAGTGTTTTCGCTCGACGATTCCATTCTTGGGTGGTTGGTTTGGCCCTTGTTCCTGTAACTTGAATCCTTGCCCGGTATATCTCATTTTAATTTTACACCATTGTGAACGTTACGCCTTTTTTACTCTCTGATCAAGGTTCTCGGCATTGAAAAATCTTCGTAAACTAAATCACACGTGTATATGTTGACATTTAAGAGATATACAGTCAAGAAAATCAAGGCAATGGTGATATATATGTGGATTAGACACCAAAAAAACACTCAACAAATGGCTACAATTTAAGGAATGTGTTTAGTGACGGCATCACATTCCTAATTGATGGAGAAAGGTCTGGTGGCAAGAAAAGCTGCTTCTAGGAGGCTGTCAAGTGTTTTCGCTCGATGGTTCCATTCTTGGGTGGTTGGTTTGGCCCTTGTTCCTGTAACTCGAATCCTAGCCCGGTATATCCCATTTTAATCTTACACCATTGTGAATCTTACGCCTTTTTTACTCTCTGATCGAGGTTCTCGGCATTGAAAAATCTTCATAAACTAAATCACACGTGTATATGTTGACATTTAAGAGATATACAGTCAAGAAAATCAAGGGCAATGGTGATATATATGCGGATTAGACACCAAAAAAAAAACACTCAACAAATGGCTACAATTTAAAGAATGTGTTTAGTGACGTCATCAGATTCCTAATTGACGGAGAAAGGTCTGGTGGTAAGAAATGCTGCTTCTAGGAGGTTGTCAAGTGTTTTGGCTCGACGATTCCATTCTTGGGTGGTTGGTTTGGCCCTTGTTCTTGTAACTCGAATCCTAGCCCGACATATCCCATTTTAATCTTACACCATTGTGAACATTACGCCTTTTTTACTCTCTGATCGAGGTTCTCGGCATTGAAAAATCTTCGTAAACTAAATCACACGTGTATATGTTGACATTTAAGAGATATACAGTCAAGAAAATCAAGGGCAATGGTAATATATATGCGGATTAGACACCAAAAAAAAATCACTCAACAAATGGCTACAATTTAAGGAATGTGTTTAGTGACGGCATCAGATTCCTAATTGATGGAGAAAGGTCTGGTGGCAAGAAAAGCTACTTCTAGGAGGTTGTCAAGTGTTTTCACTTGACGATTCCGTTCTTGGGTGGTTGGTTTGGCACTTGTTCCTGTAACTCGAATCCAAGCCCGGTATATCCCATTTTAGTTTTACACCATTGTGAACCTTACGCCTTTTTACTCTCTGATCGAGGTTCTCGGCATTGAAAAATCTTCATAAACTAAATCACACGTGTATATGTTGACATTTAAGAGATATACAGTCAAGAAAATCAAGGGCAATGGTGATATATATGCGGATTAGACACAAAAAAAAACACTCAACAAATGGCTACAATTTAAGGAATGTGTTTAGTGACGGCATCAGATTCCTAATTGATGGATAAAGGTTTGGTGGCAAGAAAAGCTGCTTCTAGGAGGTTGTCAAGTGTTTTCACTTGACGATTCCATTCTTGGGTGGTTGGTTTGGCCCTTGTTCTTGTAACTCGAATCCTAGCCCGGTATATCCCATTTTAATCTTACACCATTGTGAAACTTACGCCTTTTTTACTCTCTGATCGAGGTTCTCGGCATTGAAAAATCTTCGTAAACTAAATCACACGTGTATATGTTGACATTTAAGAGATATACAGTCAAGAAAATCAAGGGCAATGGTGATATATATGCGGATTAGACACAAAAAAAAAAACACTCAACAAATGGCTACAATTTAAGGAATGTGTTTAGTGACGGCATCAGATTCCTAATTGATGGAGAAAGGTCTGGTGGTAGGAAAAGCTGCTTCTAGGAGGTTGTCAAGTGTTTTCGCTCGATGATTCCATTCTCGGGTGGTTGGTTTGGCCCTTGTTCCTCTAACTCGAATCCTAGCCCGGTATATCCCATTTTAATTTTACACCATTGTGAACCTTACGCCTTTTTTACTCTCTGATTGAGGTTCTCGGCACTGAAAAATCTTCGTAAACTAAATCACACGTGTATATGTTGACATTTAAGAGATATACAGTCAAGAAAATCAAGGGCAATGGTGATATATATGCGGATTAGACACAAAAAAAAAACACTCAACAAATGGCTACAATTGAAGGAATGTGTTTAGTGACGGCATCAGATTCCTAATTGATGGAGAAAGGTCTGGTGGCAAGAAAAGCTGCTTCTAGGAGGTTGTCAAGTGTTTTCGCTCGACGATTCCATTCTTGGGTGGTTGGTTTGGCCCTTGTTCCTGTAACTCGAATCCTAGCCCTGTATATCCCATTTTAATGTTACACCATTTTGAACCTTACGCCTTTTTTACTCTCTGATCGAGGTTCTCGGCATTGAAAAATCTTCGTAAACTAAATCACACATGTATATGTTGATATTTAAAAGATATACAGTCAAGAAAATCAAGGGAAATGGTGATATATATGCGGATTAGACACCAAAAAAAAACACTCAACAAATGGCTACAATTTAAGGAATGTGTTTAGTGACGGCATCAGATTCCTAATTGATGGAGAAAGGTCTGGTGGTAAGAAAAGCTGCTTCTAGGAGGTTGTTAAGTGTTTTCGCTCGACGATTCCATTCTTGGGTGGTTGGTTTGGCCCTTGTTCCTGTAACTTGAATCCTAGCCCGGTATATCCCATTTTAATTTTACACCATTCTGAACGTTACGCCTTTTTTACTCTCTGATCGAGGTTCTCGGCATTGAAAAATCTTCGTAAACTAAATCACACGTGTATATGTTGATATTTAAGAGATATACAGTCAAGAAAATCAAGGCCAATGGTGATATATATGCGGATTAGACACCAAAAAAAAAAACACTCAACAAATGGCTACAATTTAAGGAATGTGTTTAGTGACGGCATCAGATTCCTAATTAATGGAGAAAGGTCTGGTGGCAAGAAAAGCTGCTTCTAGGAGGTTGTCAAATGTTTTCGCTCGACGATTCCATTCTTGGGTGGTTGGTTTGTCCCTTTTTCTTGTAACTCGAATCCTAGCCCGGTATATCCCATTGTAATTTTACACCATTGTGAAACTTACGCCTTTTTTACTCTCTGATCGAGGTTCTCGGCATTGAAAAATCTTCGTAAACTAAATCACACGTGTATATGTTGACATTTAAGAGATATACAGTCAAGAAAATCAAGGGCAATGGTGATATATATGCGGATTAGACACAAAAAAAAAACACTCAACAAATGGCTACAATTTA